>JARHVA010004081.1:1025000-1070000 GCA_037957365.1 Torreya grandis | reverse complement strand
AGATATGTCTGTGTGTGTGTGTGTGTGTGTGTGTGTGTGTGTGTGTGTGTGTGTGTGTGTGTGTGTGTGTGTGTGTGTGTGTGTGTGTGTGTGTGTGTGTGTGTACTAAAGATAGTTTACAAGGTGTACATAATTTAATTGAGAATTTCAGAGAGTGAGGCCAATTATCGTGTTGGATTTATCATCTATATTATGCCACTATATTAAATTATTTGGGTATTTATTATCTCTTTTTAATTTAGTATCCTCAACAAGTTCTTATTCATTAACTCAATTTATATTTTTACTTCCAAGATGTGAAAATTGAGGCCAAAATACTTTTCTAATGGAATGTCCACCTTTATAAATGATAATTATGGACCATTTTAACACAAATAAGCATAATTAATTATTAAATCAATAATATATCTTTAAAATATATAACTAATTAAACTCATAAAAATAGAGTCATATCTTATCATGAAATTTGTATTATGTATATAAATCCCATATAATCTCCATCAAACTTATGTACAGGACTTTTCAAGAGAAATCATTATTTTCACATAAACATAGCACTAATTCCCAACAAGTTACAAAACTACAAGACATTTCCTATATTGTTTCATACTAAGCCTCAAAATACTCTCGAATTTTTCCAACTTCAATAACTCATAATAAGCAAGTTCAGCTAAATTTTAAGGGTTGAAAATGTCATTATCATATGGGGCTTGAAAAAATTATCTATACTCATACATTTTATTTGAAGGTTTTAATTGACAAGAGATTTTATTCTTATTTAATAATATATTTCTTTGTTTCACGATAGGTGTTAAAATATTCTCATGGTGTATATAAACAATGAAAAGGCATGAACAAATGGTTGTTCATAAAATATTTCTCAACTATATTATCTATTACATGGCAGGCCATCATTCTCATCATTTGATTTGAATGTCATTAGACCTTTAGTGATGTGCAAGGGTTAGGATGGGATCTATTATCATGATTAAAGGAAGGAGGTGCTAACAATGTTAAACAATGTTTAAATTTCATTAGAGGAAGGAGGTGTGTACAAAATTATTAGTGTTTAAAGAAGGCATTGATAGGGTGTCTCTAGAGAGAGATAAATGCATCACTAGGAATAGTTTTAGGAGTTTCGCATTAGAAAAATTACTGGTAGATATGTTATTAATCACTAGTGCTATATATTCTAAAAGTGATTGATTTGTCAATCAAAGCATTTCCATCATATGTGTTAATTAAAAAATATTTTATTTATTAAATGTCAAACTCATTTTGAAAGTCATTAATGTTAATAAATGATTCATTTCAATTATTATTATTATAACATTTCATAATATTCCGTAAAATAATTGCAATCATATCTAATCTTACACTCAATCTCTTCCTATCCTAAAATAATGGTTTCCTTTTAATATGAATATTTCAATAATGTCATCAGCATAGGGGATTATTTTTCTTTTTTATTAAAAACACACCACACAAATTAATTAAAAACATGAAATAAAAACTATTACCATTATAACATAGTTTAAACCTATTGTTAGTGGTTGATGAGAAGTTGCTAATTGACCTCCTACCATTGTTACCTCTAACCTCTTGTTAGAATGCTTATTTAATATAATTATTCCTCATCACCACTATCAAGACTCATTAAAACTTCTTCAATGATTGGTTATGTCTTAGTTATTGTATTAGCTTCATTTGATTTTTGTTTAAACTTACCTTTAAGAACATCATTAGCTAAAAATTTAAAATTCTAGGATATGTATCAATTTTTTCTTGCAATAAGAACATTCAATTTCTTACTTATTTTTATCTAGTATTTTATAATTTTTTCTTGAGTATAATGCACTATCCTCTTATATATCTTCTACAGTTGTTTTTTCCCTTAGCTAAGAGATATGAGATCATATATTCTAAAAATTGAGAAGGCATGTAAGCATGATTAAAAATAACATTGTTGTGTCTAGAGGGAAGACTATTTTACAAAATATCTTTTACATCATCATCTTCTACTAGGGTTTTAAATTTTATGAGTTGTTTAAGGAGAGACATCAGATTGTTTATGTGGATAGACATAGTAACTTGTCACACATTTTGAGTTTGAATAGATTGAGTTTTATAGAAAACTTTGCATTAATTACATTACCTCCAAATGATTTATTTAAAATTAATCATGTTACCGAGGACAATTTTTCACCATCTACATAACATAATTCAGAATCTCAGAGAGCAAGGATAATAATGTCTTTGGATTTATCATCTCTAATCTACCACTCTATTAACTAATTTTGGTCTGTAGGTGTTATCTATTTTTCTTATATCCCCCATAAATTCTTGTTCAATAGTTGTATTTTGTTTTTTACTTTCAAGGTGTGAAAATTGAGATCAAAATACATTTCTCAATTAAATTATCATCTAAATAAAAGACAAATTTGGATAAATTTAACATAAATAACACACTTCATTATTAAACAAAAAATAAATATTACAAATATATAGCTAGTTGAACACCTAAAAACAAAGAGTCATAGCTTATCACAAAATCCCTATGACCTCTCTAAATCTCACATAATCTCGACCAAACCTATCTACTTGAGTTCTCATAATAACTCATTATTTTCACATAGCCATATTACTAACTCTCACAAGTATACCCACATAATAAAACCCTAATTCCTAACAAGTTAAAAAACTGCAAGCCATTTTTCAATATTAATCATACTAAGCTCGGAGCACTCTTGAGTTTTTCCAACTTAAATACTCATAATAAGCGAGTTTAGTTAAATGTATCCACTATTTTATCTTTAAAACTCTAGCATAAACACATGAGGTGGTGATAAGCTTATGTCAATATTGTGGGGCTATCTTCATCTTTCTTAAGATCTATGGAAAAGTTTGATGGGACAACCATTGACAGGCAAAGGAGGCATTGGATTTGCTGAATTTTTCTCATCTAGATCAATTACCTGGTACCCACTAAACATTTTAACAAAATGATGCATGAACAATAATATCTCTATCTTTGAAAATTCCCACCTTGGACATTTGCACAAGTGTCCTCCAAATGGTAGATATGTGTAAGGTGCCATAGGTGTTGCTTCCTCATGGAATTGTGAAGGCATGAATTTACTTGGCTCGTTAAAATACTTTTCATTAGGATAATACAACAATGTGTTAGGTTCTAACAATCAAGACTTAGCCATCACATCTTTGTCATAAGGACACTGACTAATGGTTTTCAAAAGAGAATAACATATTTGGTTGTTTTCTTTTTATCCTTTCTAAATTGAGTTACCTTTACAAAGTAGACCGAGAAAATGTATTTAATTAATAAATAAAATTGAAGAGTGATTGGTACAATAATATTAATTAGTTAAAAAAAAAAGTGTACAACTTATTTTATGCCATTTCGGAATTGTATAACCATTGTAATGAATGTCATTGATGGCTTTTCAAAATGTTCTAAATGAAGGAGGAAACATTCTCAATGTTTCTTGAACCATTTGCATGTATATTTCATATCTTTCAAATCTTTCCAAATAACGTCTTCTCCCTCATTTTTAAAAGCAACTATAGCCAATTGTTCTATTGTTCTATCGTAACAAAAAAAACATATATGTATAAGTTATGAGTATTACACCATGTTAAAAATATATTTTAAAATATTTAAAACATTTTATTTATGAAAAGATGGAGAAAAATCCCTATGACAACATAAAAATCAGAAGACTAACAACTACTATTCATAACCAACATACAAGGACAAACAAAGCACGCAAGAAGCCAAGTCTCTTTTTCCAATTTTATCTTAAACATATTCATTCATTCATTCATTCATTATTTATTTATGTGGTTGGTGGTTGAAATATATAACATTCTCTACATAAATACATTAACACACGTAATTTTAACACAATTTAATCCACATAAACTATAAAACAAAATAAGAAAGTACATGCATACGTTGAGCCATTTTTTCATAACATTCTGGATTGGAGGACAAGAGCTTAAACATAAGCGTGATTGGTGAAATGGTGGTGTCATATGATGCATGAAGTAACCCAGAAAAATTGCCTATCATCTCGTTGTCTGTAAGAGGCTTCCCTCTTTCGTGTTTGAAGGTGAGCAACACAAACAGCAGATCCTGCTTGGGAGATGCCCTTCCCGAGTTCAGATCGTTTCATCTCTTTTCTATTAAAGAGAGGATTATTTTATCCATCTTAGCCCTTGTCTTAAGAACTTTATTAAAACCAGTCCCTGGAAAATCTATTGGAATACACATATTCCCGGCAAGAACAGTCTCCAAGAGATTATGAACTGGTTCCAGTGCATGCTCTTCAGTTATGCCGAAAAACAAGCTGCATGCAATTGAAAAAAGAAGCTGTCTTACCAGAGGAAACACCTTCACTTCATCTTTTCCCTTCCCTTTTTCATTGATATGATATTGGATTTCCGAGCTCATCTTAGCAACGTAATTCTGCGACGCTCCAGGGCCTAAGAAGGTGTCAATGCTGGCGCGTAAGGTCCTATGCTCTTCTCCGGTTTTGGCTAGAAGTTCTGTGCCATCAATCTGAGAAAAGACTTGGGCCATGATACGACCACCAGCTTATTCTCGTTGGAGAGGAGTAAGCGGTTTCCCTTTGGCCCGCATACTACAACTGTTGGATGGCCTGACAGTGAAGTCATGAAGATATCACCGAATTTTAAGATTCTCTCATCGAAATATTGTTGGGCTTTGTTTGATCGAAGTGCTGCCACAAATTTAAAGGTCTCCCCAACTACGGAGAGTCCTAAATTTCCAGGGGGAAGTTTGTGAGAGGGTTGGTGTTTGGGACGCAGGAGGAACATAATAATAATAGCAATGCCGGCTATGGCTGTGAATGCGATGGAGAGAGTAGCAAGGAAGGATTCCTGTTGCATAAATTCATGGAGCTTTACCTTCAAATGGAAGGTATCCATTTTGCAGAAAGGGAAGGGAGGAAAAGATAACAGCATTGAGTGTGAAGTGTTGATGTTGAAGGAGCAGCGTCGGGCTCCCACTTCCAGCTTAATTTATTATATTATTTAAGACATAATTTGTTTGGTGGAGGCCAGCAGGGAAATTGAAGAGACGCGTCTCTTTCCTCTCACTTATATATATATAGAGTGATTTCTCATTGTTTAAAAAGCATAAAAAAGAAAATTCATATAAAGCAAATTGCTATTCTTATTATTCAATATATAAGAGATATATTGTTGCTGGGTTTTTCCTTCAAGATGGAGGGTTTTCTCAGGGTATATTGTTGTGTTCATTGTTCATTGTGTTGCATTTTCTGATTGTTTCAAATCTTATCATAAAACTAACATGGTATCATAGCTCATTTTTTCAAGTACAACAAGAGCACCGACCCAGCTCGGGCTCGAGTTGTGCAAATCGACATAGAGGAAACATAGTTTCCCCCATCCATTCACTATTTCCTTCACAAACTAGCGCGGGATGGCAGTCCAACTCAGGCTAGAAATCCAGCCCGAGTTCCATCTACAATACAGAAATTCGAGGGAAAAATAAAGTTCTGCGCAATAATAGATCTCGCATTATAGAGGAAACGTGGCTTCCATTTCTTTCGCAACCAAGCTCAAGGCTGGAAGCCCAGTTCCGGATGGTAGTCCAACTCGTGCTGGAAATCCAACTCGAGTTCCATCCACAGTACAGAAATCCAAGGCAAAAATAAAGTCCCACGCAATAAACGATCTCGCATTACAGAGAAAACATGGTTTCCATTTCTTTCTCGACTAGAGTATCCAGAATTGTTTGCCGGTAAAAGGGGGGAACAATATCTCTCCCGTGTTTTCACTTGCTTTCCCACAAGGGCATTCGAAGGACACCCTCCCCCCATAGTAGTTATAAGTTAAAATCCATGCCACGTTTCTCATAAGGATCCCATCATATTGATCAAGCTCTTTTTTTCAAGTGCAAATTGCACTGAAAAGGCAACTCCGACAGCGTTCCAAAGGTCCACTCCTAGAACCATATGCAAAGGCGTAAAACTGAACTGGCAAGGGGCGGCTAGATCCAATAGTTTTGGAGAAGAACTCCAGGAACAATCAAAAAAAGCCAAAATACATTTAATCAAGTCTGTTACTAGGTGGGTGAGCTGGGATCTGGGCATCAATAACCCTAACAATGGCCTGAGGCCAAAGCTTAGATTGAATCAAAAACACTTGATCATCAGCCTGCCACTCTTTGCAGAGTTATAAGAGAGAGATTCGAACCAACCGACCGCAGTATGGAAATCCAAGGCAAAAATGGGGGTCCACCCGCCATTTGATCCTGCTTTAAGGAGAAGGAAACATGGTTTCCCTCATCCTGTCAGTATTTCTTTCCCAACTCGAGTATCCAATTACGATCAAGCTTGTTGTTTCAAGTGCAACTCATTAGATTGACCCAGCTTGGGCTCGAGTTGTGAAAATCGCACTGAAAAGGCAACTCTTACAGCATTCCAAAGGTCCACTCCCAGAACCATCCGCAAAAGTGTAAACCATCTCACCACGCTTCAAGATATGCAGAAAAAAAAAGCCAAAACAGCTTGGCCTTACATGCACGTGCCAAACGAGTAAGCTGAGTTTAACGAATTCACAATTGCCATTTGTGTTATTCCCCACTTTAGGCATTTTTACATGATTCTTCAAGCTTGTGTGATCTTTGGCATCGAAGGTTGGCTCACCTACACTTTCGGGCTCTACCTATCATGGAGAAGATGGTCACGGGTCTTCCAAAATTCAACCAGGGGCATGAAGGTACCTACAAAGGTTGTGCCATGGAATCTAAAGAAGTACTTGAGAGGTTCAAAGAGTTTAAAACTCAAGTAGAGAACTTATCTGGGAAGAGAATCAAAGCTCTGATATCTGAAAATGGAGGGAAGTACACCTCTAAAGAATTCCATAACTTTTGCATTGAAGCAGAGATTAAGAGGGAGTTATGTGTCCCTTACAATCCTCAACAGAATGGTGTTGGAGAAAGGAAGAATAGATCTATTGTAGAAGCCACCAAAGCTATGATAACGAGTTCTTCTTTGTGAGAGAAGATCGAGGTGAAATCCCTTGATAACGAGTTCTTCTCTGTGAGAGAAGTTCGAGGTGAAGTCCCTTGACAACGAGTTCTTCTCTGTGAGAGAAGTTTGAGGTGAAATCCCTTGATAAATGAGTTCTTCTCTGTGAGAGAAGTTCGAGGTGAAATCCCTTGATAACAAGTTCTTCTTTGTGATAGAAGTTCGAGGTGAAATCCCTTGATAACGAGTTCGAGATAAAATCTCTTGATAACGAGTTCTTCTCTGTGAGAGAAGTTCGAGGTGAAATCCCTTGATAAAAAGTTCTTTTCTGTGAGAGAAGTTCAAGGTGAAATCCCTTGATTCCACCCTCTAGAAGAACCATGGTGGATATCATGTAAAGTGATGAACACTTGTACATACTATGCATTGTTGTAGCCATTGTGGTTGACATCATGATGAGGTGATATGTCTTATGCAGCTAGAAGTACCCTCCCTAGCTAGGAGGGAGTGTTGATGTTGAAGGAGCAGCGTCGGGCTCTCACTTCTAGCCCAAGTTATTGTATTATTTAAGACAATTTGTTTGGTGGAGGCCGACAGGAAAACTGAAGAGATGTGTCTCTTTCCTCTCACTTGTATATATATAGAGTGATTTCTCATTGTTCAAAAAGCATAAGAAAGAAAATTCATTGAAAAGCAGATTGCTATTCTTATTATTCAATATATTAGAGATATACTGTTGCTGGGTTTTTCCCTTCAAGTTGGAGGGTTTTCCCAGAGTATATTGTTGTGTTCATTGTTCATTGTGTTGCATTTTCTGATTGTTTCAAATCTAATCATAAAACTAACATGAAGCGCGTCGTTATATAACCCTACAAATTAAACGTTGCATATAATTTTATTTGTCCGAATCATTCTAGATCAAGGGTTAAATTTGATGGTCACCCTTGCCCGTCAAGAAAATTTTTTGTGACGGTTTTTAAGATAATATCACCTTGCACGTAATGTTCATTTATCTTTTTTGACTTTCATAATTTTATATAGAAATTAATTAAACTTATTGTTCATGTGATGGGGAAGCCTGAACAACTCTCCAGATGGATATTTCTCAATATTTCTCAAGCGTTGAACAATTGGAAAATCTGTCTTCATGCAAATTGTCCATTTGCAAATTCTTATATAGAATCCTTCTTTCTAGCTACAGAAGAAGTCAGTTACCCGCGAACTATCTGTAATGATTGGAATGGTTCTGGAGGGTTTAAACTCAAAAATTTCCCTTGAGATTCTCATGATATTGGCTTTATGAGTATTCTGACTTTGGTTTTGCCCTATTGACTTGTATTTACATATTAGTATTGGTTTATCTAAGCCTTGAGGCATGTAATATATTACAGGTATTCTTATGGTTGTTGGTGCATTGTCAGTGGGATATCTTCTTGGTTTGCTTCAACAACAAGGATTTGGAAGCTCCATTTTTTCGAGAACGGTAGGCTGTGAAACCTGTAAGAAGAAAGAGAGCTGTAATCAAATCTCCAGAAGACATGGTTGCTTTATACACTGTTCCACATGCTCCTCTTCCAATCACAACATCCTCGGAGAAATTATTTGTGGCTTTTACTAGGTCCTGGTATGTAAAGCCCTCTTTTGGAAAAAAATAAACATCTGAAGTAACAGAGTGCTGGTCTTCAAACGGGACAAGCACACGCACTGGCCGCTTGAAAAAGCAAAAAATGCTTACAATAATAGCCAATGAAGATCCGACTATGACTGCAGCAGTGATGGCCACAATTTGCCCCATTGATGTTTTACTTTCTTCAAGAGGCAAGACAGGTTGCCATGAATATAAGGGTTGACATGGATCTGAAAGAGGTCCTCCACAGAGCCCTTGATTTTCAATGAAACAGCTAGCAGGGATTTTTTGAAATATAGTTATATTGGGCAATGGCCCAATAAGGTTATTGTAAGAAACATTGCATACTATCAAACTCGAGAGCTTTGCGAATGAAGGAGGAACTTGATCAACAAATTGATTGTTGTTGAGATAAATAGATTCTAACAAACTCAGGTTGCCTAATTCGGCTGGTATCTGCCCTGAAAGCCTGTTCCAACTCAAATTTAGAATCATTAATGCAGACCATTCGTTTAATCTCTTTGTTTCCACCTCCTCCCATCGAATTTAATTCAGGCCCAAATCTGATATCCCCTGTACCTCCTACGCCACCTCCCTATATAACGTAAGCCTCCATTATCTTCGTCATAGGCAGGACTTCATATGCACTACGCCGTTTTGTCCTTATCTTGGCTTATCCCTGGTCTAAAGCATGGATTCACCATTTATTCTTCTCCTTGGGTGTCCACTGCAGTTGTCGAGCCATATAAGGGTGTCTTGAAAAATCATTCTTTATTGGAACATGCGGACATAAGCAATGCATCTTGGTAATAAAGCCGTATATGATATGTGTTGAAGATCCTTGAATATTGTGAGGCTAACGTACACAAATTTGAATAGATTGATCCCTCCGCTTATATCCTCATTGACCACATTACTTCGGTTTGATGGAGCCATCATTGTGACAGAGTCTAAGACAAACCTCATATCTGCAACTTGCCTTAAAACCCCACTTTAATGCATAAACACAAGGTTCGACCTTTACACCTGCGGATCTACATTCATAAATTCTAATGCATTTGCTACCTATTTATTTTGTGCATATCCTGCAATCACTGCAGCTTACGCAGTTGTGGAATTTGGCTTTACACCTGTGGATTACATTCATCCTTACGTCCTATAACTGCTGCAGGACTCAAGACACGAATGCCTGCCACTGCCAGCCTGGAGGCTAGAGCCCGCGCGGCGCGTACTATGGTGCCGTCGGGGACTCGGGCCGGAGCGGCGGCGAGACAGACGGGGAGTCGGGAGTCCAGGACCGGGATTCCGGAGCCGGAGGGCTGGAGGTTAGACCGGGACACTGGAGTCCCTTTACCTTATATAAAATTAGAACGGGCGTTTTTTAAAAGTGAACGTTAAAATGACAGTTTTTTTTTAAAAAAATTTCGTCCTTCATTACAATTTAAAAAAAAAATTGGAAGTATTTTACGTTTAAAATGGTAAAAAACGTCTAAACGGGGGTCAAATTTAACCCCTTTGAATCTAGATCATTCTAATGGACCCGGGCTGCTTAGCTCGCTTTTTGACTGCGTGTGCACATTTCGCGTGGGGCAGGACATTACCATTTGAAGGTTTGAATTCAGAAAGAGATTCTTTTTTTCTTTCGGGAATCACACCTTTTCTGTCTGTTGGAAGGGGGCAAAATCTATCCCACGGGCGGTAAAATCTTCCCCGAAATGGCATGATAGACCATCGTTCTCACCATTTGATTAGGCCTTTAGTGATCTGTAATCGTTTTAAATGGAGGAGGTGCTGACAAATAGGATTCGCACATGTAAGAATAGCCAAGCTCTGAAATCGCTCGACAATATGACGTCATTGAGCTTTTCTCCGTGTTTCGCGCACATGATAGGAGCCCGTGAGCCCAACACCTCGTTTAATTATTCATTTTTTAATTGTTAAAAAATTAGTAAACAAATTTTATTTAAGGCAGGGATCGTGTAAAATAAACATGGACATATTTGCATTGCACAGGAAGTACCCAAAACATTCATAAATTTATTGCAGGAGAAGAGCGCTTCAATAAAATTTGGTCCTGAATATGTTCGAGGGTGCTCTGGGCCGTTCGTATAGGGTTTGCTGTTGTCTAGGTTTAGCAAAGGCTTATCTACTTTCTCTTTATTTTTTAATTAATTTTATTAAGGCTAAAAAATTTAAAAATAATTTGATTAAGTGAACATAATCTAAATAATTTAACAATGATTTGATTAAGTGAACATAATCTAAATAATTTAACAAATTTAAAAATAATTTAATTAAGTGAACATAATCTAAATAATTTAACAATGATTTGATTAAGTGAACATAATCTAAATAATTTAACAATGATTTGATTAAGTGAACATAATCTAAATAATTTAACAAATTTAAAAATAATTTGATTAAGTGAACATAATCTAAATAATTTAACAATGATTTGATTAAGTGAACATAATCTAAATAATTTAACAATGATTCCATTAATTTTACCTTAATAAGATTAATTAAAAAATAAAGAGAAAGTAGATAAGCCTTTGCTAAACCTAGACAACAACAAACCTTGTATGAACGGCCCAGAGCACCCTCAAACATATTCAGGACCAAATTTTATTGAAGCGCTCTTCTCTTGCAATAAATTTAATATATAAATAATAACATATTCCTTAAATATTATTAGAACATATTTATTTATAATTAATATAATTTTTAATGTTCTTGATTTAACAATTATAAAAAATAAAATCAAAATTGACAATTAATCATCAAAATCTATGTGGTATCATTATTTATTTGTTATTGAACATTTTTTTCTAGTGAACAACTCTATTATATATTTTATAATTTAATATATAAATAATAACATATTCCTTAAATATTATTAGAACATATTTATTTATAATTAATATAATTTTTAATGTTCTTGATTTAACAATTATAAAAAATAAAATCAAAATTGACAATTTATCATCAAAATCTATGTGGTATCATTGTTTATTTGTTATTGAACATTTTTTCCAATGAACATTTTTTCTAGTGAACAACTCTATTATTCAACATCGACATCGACCTCAAAAAAAAAAAAACACTAAAACAATGTGTGGCAAGCAAATTGGAAGCTAAAAAAAATCACACCAAGACATTTTGAAACCCATGCGAAATTTGAAGATTTTTATTAGCTTCGAAGGATTGCATTGTCCTCATTCAAGATAAAAATAAATAAAATAAGAAATGATATCTTATTCCTTAACATTTTCAAAATAAAAAAAAATACTATATAACTAATCCACATTTCAAATGGATATACAAGATTTGGGTAATGCAACTAACACACTTCCTCGTGTATATATAGATCTTCAATCCATCGTGACATTGTACAAGGTTATCAGTGAAAGCAAAATGGTCCCTTCATAGGGGACTTCAAATTATTCAATCTATCATATTTCTTTTACAAGTAAACAACATATAAAGTAAATAAAATAAGAAATGATATGTTATTCCTTAACATTTTCAAAATTAAAAAAAAAAATTATTATAAAAATAATCCACATTTCAAATGGATATACACAATAAGGGTAATGCAACTAACACACTTCCCCATGTATATATGGATCTTCAATCCATCATGACATTGTACAAGGTTATCAGTAAAAGCAAAATGGTCCCTTCATTGGGGACTTCAAATTATTCAATCTATAATATTTCTTTTACAAGTAAACAACATATAAAGTAATTATTGTAAATCAAAAAATGGTTTTTACAAACTAGAGCTATAACCAGTTTTTGGATATAAATCGAGGGCCCAATCAAACCACTTCACCAATCCTTCTACATCTCACTGGCCCAAATTAAGTATTATTATTACATGTTTTGGTTCATTATTGTGTTTCCCTTTTTATCTCTCTTTTTATGTCTTCCTAATTTCATAATTGCATTGTCAATAATGTAATATTATAAAAATATTTGTATTATTATTATAATGTACCTGAAAAACAATGTATTCATTATCGTAACAACATAGAAATCAACAATAATAAATGCCTATCATTCGTGAACTATAATTAATTAAAATTTCCCCCTCGTATAGCTCAAAAGGTTTTAATTGATACATTTCTTATAATTTATTTTTCTTGTAAAAAAACCAATTAAATTTGATTTATTATGTGGATTAATAACTCTTAAATTTGTAATGAGTACGCTTCATTCAGTGATAATAATATAAACGACAATGTCCAATATAACCACATATCATTTCTCAATGTAAATATGTGGCATATTTTCTTCATTGTGTGTGTGTGTGTGTGTGTGTGTGTGTGTGTGTGTAAAATCATATAATCATGTAAATTCATAGCTACTTAGTATTATGTATTTATTTATAATTTTCTAATTATAATTATTCATCTCTTTTATTTATATAAATAGATTAAATATATTTAATAGTGTCAAATACAAGTATTTAAAATATGTCAAGATATATAAATTTTAAAGTTTTTATCTTAAATTTTACATACAATATATTGGTTAATAATTCCATTACCTTCTTTACTAATTTCTTATAAATTGAAGATGAATGATATTAATCTAATAATATAATATTTTCATTACTATAAATGGTCACAAGAATTTAAATTATAGTGTGATTAATTCTATACAAATATTTGCAATATTGCAATGAATTACTGACCCTATAGAATTTTCAATGTTATTTTCATTCATCAAGATGTATACAGATAAAATGTTATTTTATATTAAGCTAGATATTTTTTTAAAAATTATACTCACTCTTAACCTTTATTTTAAATCATGTTGATTTATGATCATGGAATTTTTAGTTTTATATCTTACTTATTAGTCCTTTTTTCTCAAGTTTAAGAAAATTTATCAATCATCTAGAATCCTTTTTCAATACCATTATTTTAACGTGTATATTTTTATTGTGTGTGTGTGTGTGTGTGTATGTGTGTGTGTGTGTGTGTGTGTGTGTGTGTGTGTATTTAGATTTTTTTACATTTTATTTGATAGGTTGTGATCAATATTGAGTATTGTTGAAGAGTTTGATAAGTAACTAGTGATTAAAAACTATGTTAACACTTTTCTCTTAGTCCTATCGTTTACCCAATCCTTAAACACATAAAAGAACTATTGTTAATCACATTCAAATTGCAACAAGTAATTACACAATATTAAAATTTTATTTTTATGTTCAAATTATTAAACATGTTTACATTATAAATTTACATGCAAACTTAATCACAAACAATTCTTAATACAAATGTAGGGATTAGCTACTATGTGACCCTTGATACTAGTGGTGCTTGTTATCAATTTTACAAAATATCTAAGCCTTGCTGAGCATAATTTCTCAAGTATGTGGTATTTAACATAACTTCAGCTAGACTATGCATATATACCACAAACATTGAAACTTGAGCCACTCATTAATGTCATTTTTCTTATGTTATAATTATACAATAACTTCAATTTTTATTATGGATAAATGGACCTATGCTAATATTGAGTTAAAAATATCTATATACATTTAGTTATTGTAAATATAAATGTAAAATAGTAAATTATGTATAGTGAATATTTAAACCTATAAGACAATTATCATGGCTCATTTATAGATTATAAATAAATATTACTATCTTTCAAAAAATTAATCACATGTTCTACCCAAGACAAGTATTGCAGAACCACAAAATTAACACATAACTATTTTAACCATTTTAGACTTAGTAAATATAAATACTATGTTTGTTAAAGAGCAAAGTAGACTAAATCAGGTTGATAATGTGTAATAAATACAACCATTGATTTGTTACATAATTAAATATCTTTGATTTTTCTAAAAATAGTAGTAAATAGTGCAAGTAATGACTTCAATGGAAAACACCTGATATAGATGATCTGGGTGTTTGAAACTTAGATGGAAGCTGGTCTAAGTGTCATAAATTGGATCCCAGTGTCAAAAGTCATCTTGGATAGTAGTAATATAATTGAATAGTAATGTTATTAATGGAAAAGTGGTGATGGTGTCTTGATATTGGTGATAATGTCCTTTGTGTAAGACTATCCTAGGCTTCTAGGTGCACCTATGTCCATATATTTTAGGTATGTTCTTACATGCACAAGTTATATAAACCTATCTTTTACATGTAATGAATAATTTATTATGCAACCCCTAGTCATCCATGTAACTAGGGCATGAGCTAAAAAGTGTGTTTATTAGTCCTCAACACCCCACTATGAAGAGAGTTGTCTACATACCGATACTCTAAGGGGGGATCAATCTCAATATAGTTTTTTCACCGAAGTGTTGGTGCAACTGCAAGTTATGTTGGTATGATAGTGACCTTGAGTGCCTTAAATGTACTTGAGATTGGAAATTTGGATAATCTGAGCTTAAGGTTGTTGTAGATGGTAGTATGTACAAGTAGGGAATAATAAGAATTGATAACATTAATTATGTTCAAATTGTTTAGAGTTTGAATGTGTATTTTATATCTGATTTCCATCTAATGATTAAAGGGATAAAAGTCATGTATTTATACTATTCTTTTACTTGTGTGGGTGATAAAAGATGTCTAGGCTGACCTTTAGAGGTATGAATTTTGAACTTATATCTATTTAATAAAAAATAGGGTAAACGACATTAGCACCATTTTGGGAACACTAACACCATGTGGTGTTAGTGTCCTTATTATGACACTATTGTCCAACTAGTAGAACATTAGGCACAAAGGGCCAAGATAAGAAAATGAGGGTATATGACTACTTTGGTGCTGACTAGAGAGACCTATGGCTCACATAAAGGTTAGATAAGTGTGACAATAGGTTGTAAGATAGGTCCAAGGCTAAGTTAGGCATAGGTAGTCTCAAGTAGCACTCTTAGCACTAAAATATCACTTTTTGGTGATTATATTTGCCTCACAATATTTTAGAAATGTAGCAAAGTGAAAAGACTAGGATAAAAGAAAAAGAAGTGTACCTTGACTTATGTAGGAGGTGAATCTCATGAAGGTGGGTCTGTGTGTGTGAATCTAGGTATGATTATGAGAAGCATGCTCCAATGTGTGTCATTCAAGTGAAATGTGCATAAATCAATCCTTACTTAAGAGATATCAAAATCAAAAGATTATAATGAGTAAAGAATTAAAACTAAGTAAAAATGAGTAAAGAGAAGAGAAAAAGGAAAGGAAAAAATACTCCTCACTTGTTACATGAACTAATGCATGAACCTAGTGA
Organism: Torreya grandis; assembly: GCA_037957365.1. Lineage (NCBI taxonomy): Eukaryota > Viridiplantae > Streptophyta > Pinopsida > Cupressales > Taxaceae > Torreya > Torreya grandis. The sequence continues at coordinate 1,054,073 of JARHVA010004081.1, read as the reverse complement.
TAACCTATGTGTGTGCATGTATATAAAGAATAATTAGTGAATATCTTAGAATGAGTTAATAGCTTGTTCAATCCTCTTATATGGGTGGCTCAAGAACTCAATCTTTTTTTGACTCCCTCAGTACCTACCCCTGTTTGGTGGATCATGACTTGTGAATAGCTTGGATTAGACTGATATTATGTTCAACCCTCTCATCTAGGTGTCTCAAGAAATCAAGTAGGCTATGACTACATCATTACCCACCCATGTGTAGTAGATTCATCTAAAACTAAATTGTGTGAATTACTATAAATATCTAATTGGGTATGTCATCTCTACAACCACTTGAGTACATTAGCTGGTCCTGGCCCACTCAAGATTTCCAACCACTATAAATGGAGTAAGGCATGAAATTTTTGTAAAAACTATAATATGATATTGGGTGTATACATCAGAGAGAATGACATGGAGTTTATCATTCCTTTTGATCAATTAGTGTGTCAGCGAGTATACAAAAATAATGTGTCATGTACATGCCCCCAAATTTAGTAACTAAGCATATGAATTATGAATTGAGTTGTATCAAACTATATTTGGGTATTTAAACTAAATATGGTAATGGTCATGCCATACATGATGCCCGTAATTTATGCAAATTGATATTAATCTAAGCTAAAATTGTATGAATCTAAGAAAAAATTGAGTATAACTATTAAATCTATAACTTACTCTATGTAAACATGTACTATACCTACTATTTTTTTTTTGCCAATCTAGGTTGTTTTAAAACTGAGGCTACTATAAATTAACATAATGTCTTAGGTAGTAGCACCAATTTTGAAAATGTTATGCCAGTGTCCCAATTGCAGTGCTAGTGTCTTGGAGTAATTTTTGTGTAATTTTACTACTTTTTGGGTCACTTTTTTTCTCACTATGTTTACTTGTGTTTTATTTTTTGTAACTGGGCCTATGTGTTGAAAAAAGTATTGTAAGTGTAATATAGGAGCCTGATCTCTGTGACAAACCCCTACGAATTCTCCCTCTTTTGAGTAGATTTGTTAAAATTGCACAAAAACTATTCTCAAAATAAAAACCTCTATAAAATGTGTTAGTTGGATCATATATGAAAATTACATAATAATTCAATATAATATTCATACATAACATTATAATGTAGGATAATATGAGCATATGCATGTAATGTAATATGTATATCATGTCTAGCATTCACAAAGGTGTCAAGATAGATGTAAGAATGTATGTAATAGTATATAAAAGTAAAATTTAGTAGCTACCTAGGTGCATGGGGCATGATGTCCATCACGATACCCAATTAGGAAGGATATATGCATGAGGAACCTCATCGTATAAAAAACTAGTGTGTGTAATAAGTAAATACAACTATTATGGCCATGACACATACAAGAAAGCATACATAGAAAACAAATGAGGCACACAAATTAGGCCAAGGGGACACAATAGAAGGAACATGGGCCTATATCACTAAATCTAAGAAAAATAATATGTACCTTGGACATGTTAAAACATTCACATATGTAATTAAAAATCATGTTTCCTTAAACCCACATAGAAGGACTTGGTCAAATAACCATATGCATAATTATGAAATGAAAACATAAGGACATGGGCACATGTCGAAAGCATACATACTATGAATAGAAGTGGTTTAGGTCCAAAGATTAATGTCATATTCCTATACCCTTAAAGAGAAGAGACATAGAAATACAATTAAGTTTAAACTAGGAAAGCTAAAAATGAAAGTATGTATGAACATGTAAGACAAATTTATGTTAGAGATAAGATGTGCATTTGTTGAGTCTATTATATTAATAGCCAATAACAAATTTGAGTAAAACTGTCATGATCAATATCAAGATATAACAATGCTAAATCTAGAATGTAGAGTATAGAAACATGAAACCCAAAAATTAAAATTGTTTATAGGGTACCCCCATGTGGGTGAATGTGTCAAGTGAGGAACCATGTATCAGTGTATATACCCATATTACATAGATAATAGCAAGTATAGATCAGTGTAGTGGGTCTGAGTCCTATATAAATCTGCAATCACTCGATAGGAACAAGTGAAGCATATATGCATGATAAAATTGACTATACTAAGATAACCAACATATGTAGTTTTTGACAAATATAAGAAGTGTAAACATAACAATGTATACAATCTATAATTTTGTGTTTTTTAAGTAATATTTGAATGTTTTTATGTTTCTTTAAATATTATATTATTTTTGGATTTTTTAGATATAATATATGTACAAGAAATATCAAAATAAACTATGTACAAGGAGCAAGAGAGAATGAAAGTATGTACAAGAAGGGGGGAATAATACTAACCGATGAGGCTCATGCTAGACTCACTATCACTATGGTCTATGTCAAATAAGGTTATTATGATTATGTGTGTTGTGTGAAAGTGTAACTATGGTCCTATAATCTATTGTACTTAATTTTCTATGTTTGTATCAACATGTGTAGTGGTTCTAGTAATCTATGGCATTGATTTTGGTGTCTTATGAATTAGAGGCATCTTAGGAACCCATCTGGTAGAATAAGTTGAAGGTGGTATAGGTGACATATTCTGAGAACCCAGAGAAATCAATAATAGTAATCTCAACAAAATGTGAGTAGAGGGAGGCCATCTAGAATTTTTAACATATCTATGGTGCAAAAGACTCTCTAATAATGGTCTCCAAAGGAGAATATGTGTATGTTCCATACTATAAGAGTAGACCTCACCTATTCTGGTGGCTCTACTAAAATTTATGGTGTATCAATAAGAATTATGCTCTGAGATATAACTAATAATTGTGATCTAGTTGGTAATTATGTTTTAAATGGTAACTATAATGTAACTACCTATGGAATAGTTAGAAGATACTCAAATGGAAGATCCTCAACTGTGACCACCTAATTTGCATGTATATATTTTAGGCATTTTTACACTATAGATGGGATAACTTGTAGGTGATGTATCCATGACCTACCAAATAACATATCAAACATGCTTGCACTAGGTACTACTAAGAACCAAGTGGCCACATATATTGGTCTAGCTTGTAATGGAAGCACAATCTCCCAAATGGATCTTTGAATATGACCACTGAAACCACTAATAACTATGTATATAGGGGATATATCATCCTCTAAATATACAAAATTATATAAAAGTGTGATAGTGCACATTCTAATGCTTGACCCTTTGTTAACCATAACACTATGGAGAGGATGATGATCTATCTAGGCTCGTACAAAGAATGCATATAAATTTGAATCATCGTGAATAATCTCCTTCTCTAAGAAGGTGATGAGTGGTCTAGTTAGAACTCTAGTGTAGTACATACCAATTATATTGTACAATGGGTGTGCTTCCTCTATAATAGTATAATAAGAACTTGGTGGTGGATGTACCTGATATGTGTAGTGAACACCTAAAGTGATCCTTGCATCATTCATTATCTTTTGGAAATAGATCAGAGAATATATTTAATTCATTAGCTTGTGTTAGCTATACTTTTGGTGCCTCTGTGTGTGTGCCCACATTAATATTATTAGCCTCAATCAATTCTTGTATCTTATGTATTAGGCTAATGCATTTGTTTGTTGTATGGCTTGGTCCCCTTTGATACTCGTAGAATACATTGAAATCATAGTTATTTGAAAGATGTTGTGACATATCAGCGTATTTTATGGGAGGGAGAGAAATGGGATTGAATTTCAAGAGTTATTATAAAACCCATGATAGTGATTCTAGAAGGTGGGTAAAGACTCTATGTGGAGGAGCTAATAAGACCAAGATAGGAGATGACATTGAAGCTTTGTTAATTGTGTCCTTTTGAACACTCTTGTTTTTAGTGTCCATTACCTTGTATGGAGGCTTACTTGAAATATTAGTTGTTGGTTCTGATCTAATTATAAAGTTTAGTTTTTGCATTGATAGAATCTTGACTTCTCTTTATTTTACATGTGGCACAAATCCGTGAATGTTGGAAAATTTTTAAACAAAATAGATTCATGTAATTTTTGTAGAAGACTATTTTTTAAGATGTCCTAAAGCTCTTTATATCATATGGGGTTAGTCAATTTAGCTAATATAGTCTTATATCATAAGATGTATTCTATAATAAGTTCATTTGACTTTTGAGTTTATTATGTAACTTGAGCATATGAGATCTTGTCACTAGTGTTTATGGAGAAGTAGATTAGACTATGTTTTCTAAATAGCATATTAGACTAAATTATGGAGATAATATGCAATAAATATAGCCTCTGATTTGTTACAAAATTTACTAGCTTTGATTTTTCTAAAAATAGTAATAAATAATGTAGGTAATGACTTATCTAGAAAACACTTGATACAGATGATCTGGGTGCTAGAAACTAAGATAAAGCTAGTTTGAATGTCATAAACTAGATTCTAGTGTCATAACACCTATAACACATTAGCACCACAATTGGATAGTATTTCCATTATTACAAAGGTGGTGGTAATAACCTAATATTGTTAGTAGTTTTTTATGTTTAAGATGATCTCGAGCTTTCGAGTGTAATTGTGTCTAGATCTATGAGGTATGTTTCTATATCCATGATTTCTATATCCCTATATTTTTCCTATAATGATTGATTTATTATGCAAACCCTATTCATCCACATAACTAGCATATGAGCTAAAAGGTGTGTTTGATAGTATGATAGGTTGGACATATTTAACACCCTAAAACAAAAATAGTTTACTACATACCACTACTCTGATAAGGGATCAATCTAGATGTATTTCTCCCCACCTAGGTTCTAGTGTAAGTGCAAGTGATGCTAGTATGATAGCAGCCTTGAGTGATTTGAATGTACTTGAGACTATAAATCTAGATAATATGAGCTTAGAGTTATTATAAATGATAGTATGTACAAGTAGAGTGGAATATGGATTTATAAACCTAATTGTTCTCAACTTGTTCTGAGAATTAATGTGTATTTTGCATATGATTTCCATCTAATGGTAAGAGGGGTAAAATTCATGTATTTATACTATTTTGTTTCTTGTGCAAGTGATAAAATATTTCTAATCCAAACATAGGAGGTTATAGTTTTGAAAATATATCCATTTGGAAAAACATAGGGTGAAGGACATTAACACCATTTTGGAGACACTAGTGCCATGTGCTACAAGTGTCCATATTAGATGCTAGGGTCCAATAGATGTAACACTAGGCATGAAGGGCTAGGATTGATGAATGTGGTTGTCACATGATTTGGAGTTGACTTGGGACACCTTTGGCTCATAAGAAAGTTGGATCAGGTAACAATATGCTCAAGGATTATGAATGCCATAAAATTTCATAAAAATAGATTTTAATATGCATAATGATATAAATTATAACTCAAATCCTTACAAAGATCAATAATATAAGAGAATATAATGGAGAAATCATAAATAATAATGGACTCTTACCATGATCTAACTCCTATTTGACTTCCCTCCAATATTTTCCGACAAACTTTATTGATCGTAGATTAGAATGGACTCAGAATTCTAGAATTATGATGGCTTTGTTTATGGATTTGGATGAATTAGTTGATCATGAAGACTCTATGAATTCAATTGGTGTGATATTAATAGTTGATCATATGGGCCTAGAGATTTTATAGATTCATGAGTTTTCTAGATAGATTGGCCATGGAGGAGTTTCTTGATTATATAGAATATGGAGGGAAGAATCAATGGCTCATGTTTAGTCTTGAACTTATTGAAATTAATGGTTGAGGATTTTCCAAGGAATTTTTTATTCCTTAGAAACCTCTAGAATAGAGGGTTCTACATGGGGAATGTTTAAATTAGAGGATATTTATAAACTCCTCCAATTCTAATAATCTCCAATATGGAGTAAGGTTGTAGGAAAGCCTAGGTTAGTAGGGTGGTAGATGGGTAGGTGAATGAGAGGGATTTTAAATTTGTAAGTGCATTAATAGGTAGATCAATCTATAAGTAGGCTTAGTTAATGGGCTAATGAAGGTGATTAATTGGTTACAAAGGTAGAATAAGGTTTTTGGGATGCAAGGAATATGAAATTTCATATTAGTTAATTAGCTAGGAAATATAGTTTTAGGTTAAATTAGTGGAATTAATAGAATTATCATGGTGAACATATTTAAGTGCATTCATTTTTCCCCTCTTTGAAAGTTAATTGTGAGTGGAGTGAAGTGAAAGGAGTAATGATCTTTCAAATAAAAACCACCACATAGATGAATGCTAGCAAATGACATTAGTGGATATGATACCCCCTCAAGGGGACATTTGAGGAAGAATGAGACAGATGGCCACTGAAAAGAAGAAATGAGGGGTGGGATGTAATGAACATATAAGGGGATTGGATGCAAGGTGTTAAGAGAGATGATGATGAAGATGAATTCAACTTGAGTAGTGAGCCATAGATTGATTATTCCCACCAAAAATATGTATGAAAAGTGAGGGAGAATGAATATGTTACAATTGTCAACACATCCCATGGGGGAATCAACTATAACATGATGATAATATGATAAAAAGCCACAAGGTTTTGACATATCCCAAGTAAGGACATATGCAAGGGAGATTTGATGGCCAAGATCAGACAAGGTTTTGATAAGATGAATGATTATAACTCAAGCGTATAGTCGAATAATATAATGAAAGTGATGAAAGAGGAAAAATGATATGGTCAAGTGATAAAAATATAAAGGTGAAGAATTAGACTTCATTGCATTGAATCAAGGATATGAGTAATGTAATTCATGAGAGATATGAGAGATACAATGATGGATATGTGATGATTAAATATTAATAAATATAATGTGATTTTGAAAAATGAAGGGCATGGATATGTATGGCACTAAGGTAAAAGGAATTAGACAAGACACCATAGACTATTTCTGACTCTTTTCAAGTTTTATGAGTTTTAGGGTTTTTAGAATATTTCATTTTTTAGGGATTTTTGGAATATGTATTTACACTATACATATGGGTTTACTAGCAAAGGGAATACCAAGCCTAACAACGAGGATACATATGGATGTATGAAATAATGGATGGGATGACAAAAAGGACAAGGATTATCTTGAAAATGGGTAAATGACATCATTATATAGGAACTAAATAGCTATTAACCTGAGTGTTTATTGAAGGATATGGCAAACTAATTTCAGAACATTTTTCAAGACATCATTAACTTACTTAAAAAGGTCAAAACTGAAAAAAGGAGGGACATAATAGGATACATGTTATGGATAAAGGGATATGATATGAATGGGATTGAAAAGGGATGGATTTGATTGAATATAATGGATTTTCCCCCCAAGTAGTGATGTAGAATGTGGACAATAGATTATTTTACCAAGATGTTGGAAACTGGTATTCATCATGGTGATTTCCCAAGCTGATAAAAGACTAGTTTTCACCATTGGACAAATGATTTTTATTTCACTTTTTTTTAATTTTTTTGAAATTTTTGACATTTTTTAATTTTTATGAATTTTTAGGCATCTTGATTTATTTCAGAAGGGTGAGATGTAGGAATGTCGATATTGTCTATATCTTCAACCTACACCTATTATGGAGATATGTAATGCTAGGACCATGCGATGGATGATAGATGCATGGATGTCCTGGTGGCCTTTATTGAATCTTAATTTAACATCCTCTAGACATCTTAACTAGGTGTCTATGTAACCCCTACAAGTGATAATGTTTCCCATGGATTTGAGATATGGTATGAATGGGAGTTTGTATGATTATGATGATGGGATATATGATTCGAATGAGGGATATGACCATGATGGTCAATATGATAGTGTTTTATTATTTTTAGGAAATTAGTGTGTAGTTATTTAATAATAAAGAGTCTAAAATAATGGGAAAAATCTAGTTTAATAGGGTAAAGTATTGATTTTTATCAGGTAATTTATAAGAGGAAGATAAATAAACTTATCTAAAAACAATCTGAAATGAATGATTCAGGAGATGGAAATTGAGATGTAAGACTGGGACACTATCTAAAATTTGGATCTAGACTTCATTCTATGATTGGATAGAAGTAGCAAAAGTAGGCAAGAGTGGTATGGAAACTATAGTCCACCTCTTCCACTATTGTCCCAATCATCTAAGCTTTTCTTTTTTTTCTAGGTCCATGTGGGCTTGTGTACAAAATTTCAAAGGTTGGAAGTTAGCATAGCTCACTATAGTTATTTTTCAATCTCCAAATCTTCTATCTACCTATACACATATAAACAAAAAATTCATCAAAATAAAAATGGGGAAAAACTGGGTTAGGGTAAGAATGATCGTATTATGTAGAACCCTTGTTGTCTTGATCGTTATCTATATTAACTCTCAAGCTAGGGTCTCAAATCAAATGTAGTTCTCCTTTAGGGAATATGCATAATCAATGCATATGGTAGATGAAAGAATGAATTTTACCTAGGCCCTTGATCAAGCATGAAAATCTATGTGTAATGCAGAATGCTAAGCTATACTATTTATTGATTTTTATTATTTAATATGCCAAACTCATAAGTTATAGATTTAAAATGCCTTGTGAAGTCCTTTATATAGGGGACTCTTAATTTTTAATTTGGGAGATTTATTCACATTATCCACCATTAAAAATATAAATAAAACTTAAGGGAGTGAATAAAAAGTGTTTAAAACCTATTAGGTAAGAAAAAATTACCATTGGACAATAATGCCAAAAAGGACATAGCACCAGGCGTTGTAATCCTATAGAATTTTGTTGTTTGGGACTAAGAAAAATAGGTTGGGACTAACACTAACCAAGTCTTGGGGTTCTTTTAGGTATAGGTAAATTGATCGAGATAACAGAGCGGTGATAAAATCAACAAACAAAACCAAGATCTAAAAAAGGACATGGCCACTATGAACACGAGCTCATATTCTCCTGTCAGATTCTCCTATAAAAAGACTATGAAAAGACATGATATGTATGGTTTCTTAACAAATTTATGGTGTATGCATATGGGATGGGAAGCATAAATGGGGTTCAAAAATTTCATACATCATTGGATATGGTGGAGGGTATTATTTAGATTGGCTCCATGAGATTAAGGGACCCAAGACCTTTTGGTTTTTTGATTGTTTGATCCAAACATTAAGAGAATGGTAGACCATATGATGATTAATTTTGACATTATTTTTATATGATGAATAATAACATGATCTTAACCATTTTGATGTTGACTCCGACAGGGATGTTGATGAGTTGATGTATCTCATAGATGAGTTGCTAGTAAGAAACATATGATTGTTTTCAAGTACCTCTTTCATGTTGGGTTTACAAATGGATGATTTGGGCTTAATGGATTTATGAATATGGAGGATATGATGTGAATGGGTCATAGGGATGGATTGATTGGGGAATGTGTAGGATGAGTGGGACATAATTCATGACCTTGGTTAGGGAGGGGAAAAGCTTGAATATATTCATGAATAATTTCTTGGCATAACCCTTTTTTCACACTTGTAGGTGTGGATGCATTGGATTCTCCCTCCATCTCAATGTTTCCATTATCAGTTAACATTTGCATCTAATCTCTAAAGTTGCAACATAGATTATAAGAATGCAAAGGGATTTTATGGTACACACAATTTTTTTTGCTTGGTACTAGGAGGGTGTGTGTTTGGAAAAATCTAAATGTCATGTTTGAGGGTAGAAAATCATGCCTATGGACTTCAATTTCAATAATAGGGATTCCATAGAGATGGGGAGAGGGGTATATGGCTTGTCTAGGACTTTAGATGTTGAAGTATTAGATTAATCTATGGAATCATGTGATAATGGACTGTGGGATTTAGTAGTGGAGGAATGTGATGGTCATGTCATGATAGTTGGGGATGATGAGGTTATAAAATTAGGCTTCCCTTTGCTAGTATGATAAGGCATTAGGGATGGACTATGGCTTATAGATGGAGGATTTGACTGTAGATAGGTATAGACTGGGGTTAAGGTGAGTTGGATAGGGTCAAAACTTTCAAGAAGCTAGGCACCCATCTAAAGGATCTAAAAGAGGATTACCCCATTATTTTTAGTGATATACTTATTAAGCAAGGAAATTTATGAACTAGGAAGGTCATGACTAGGACTAGGACTAGTGGATGGTGGATTGGAATAGATTAGCTATCTTGATAATTAAATGGGGATAAGGGTTAATGAGGGACTTATTTGGTAGGTGATCGTAGGCTTAGGGGCTCAAAATTATCAAGAAGGTGGGAACCCATCTCCAGTAGTCGTAATAAGACTTCATCTTTGTTGACCAAGATATATTGATAAAATAATACAACTTTATCACTCGTATAGTGTGGACTATGATATTTATGAATTGATGACGGGGTTGACCATGATGAGCTAGGGCCTTGTGGATGGGGAAGGATATGGGATATTGGTTTGGGCTTGATGGGAATGAGGGATGACGGTAGGTAGGCACCCATTTCTAAGGATTACAAAAGGATCTAATTCTTGTTGGCAAATAGGTATTGGTCCATTAGGATAGGGTCCAAATCCATGTAGGTAGATAATGAGTAGGTGATGGATGGTAATAGGGGGTAGACTAAGGATTGGATAAAAATATGGTCCTTGAACCAAGTAAGTTTGAATGATTAAGCTAGTATGATAGGTGATGGTGAGGATGAGATAAACTAAATGGATTATAATATAAGATGAGGATTGTATTTTAGACTAATAGTATGATTGGTTCTAATAATTTATTGATAATGCCTAGTTTTCATGTTAGAAAAAGAATTGGGATTCAAATAGTATCTAGAATCAAATTAGCAATATGATGATTGGATGGTTTCTAGTTATTAATAGGTAAGATGACTAGACTAGACATGACTAGATTGTTGATGATTGGATGGTAGATTGAAACTAACAAAGTGATAGGTTACTAACAGGGTATTGACTAAGTATGAAATCTACCTAAGTGATGAGTGATAGTGGAATAGAATGATGGGATGATATGGATAGGAAAAAGACTAGCTCAATCCTTAGAATGATTTTCTCAAGGTTTGATGACATAGGATTATGTGATGAATGATAAAAGGAGGAATCAAGGATGATGAGACTCAAGATTGATGATAAGGGTTGTGATGTAATGATGATGAGTATGATTTGGACAAGTGTGTGACCTAAAGAGAAAACTAGGTGTGTTGTGGGATAAGATAGGATGGGGTTAGACTTTGATTGGAATGCTAAGTTAAGTAAGTACGAGATAGAGTCATAATATGCTAAACATTATACAAGAGTATATGACGTGTAAAATAGATGAGGATATATAATAAGATAATGAATGTACAAGATAATAAAGATACATAATATTATGATAAAGAGCCTAGATATAAATGTATAGTTATGGGGTGAAAGGATGAATTAGATCACAAAAAAAACTAGTCTAACATGACACACACCCAAGAAAGAATACCACAATCCTAAGATTACTAAATTAATGGGTGTGTAACCTGATGAATGCACCATTTAATCACTTTACAGGTGAGGTTGTAGGTTTGTCATCTATTATGGTATTGATCGAACACTCTCAACCCCATCTTCATATTATGATCACTTGGGATTTGATATTAACTCTGGTAGCAAATCGCCTATTACAGTTGAGAGGTCCTATGCTAGGCTTAACGGGCTCTCTAGGGGCATCCCTACTATATTCTAGGTACAATGGGACCCAAATATATGTAGGGTGTTATCTGATGCCTAATTTAGATAATGAACTCTTCCCCATCATAGATGATCTATATGAAATCAACCTCTTATCCTAATGATATATGTTCCTGATATTTATACTCTACCAGAACATGGAGTGCAAATTAATGTGTGGTTGTGAAATCCATGATCACTATCCCCATAAGAATATGGAAAGTGCATGTGTTTTAATTCCACATCATTTTTCCCATAGAAAATAAAGTGGTAAGGTTTATGGGTGATTTTTGATTCTCCAATAATCACCACAAGGATGCAAGGATGAGAGCATACACCATCATAGCCCCTTGGTGATAAACAAGTAGACGAAAAAGATTAATTAATCTATTAATTAGATGTGTGATATATATATAGAATATGATATATAGAATTCAAAATAATTAAAATTCTTATACTAACAAAATTATGTTTAAAATGCCAAATTGTCTTTAACATGTGTTCTGTAAGAAAATGATTAGTTGTTTCAAGTGGTGCATATAAAAGGACAACCTACAAGACATGTGATCAGTAGTTTTGATTGGAAACATTGAGGAGTAACATATAAAATAATATGTTACCAAGTAAAAATGGCCACTATATTCACCCCTTCAAGAAAAAAAATGTTAGTATAATAAGCCTTAATAAAACACCTAAAAATTTATGATTTAGCTCTATAAATTATTTAGGTGATGGGGTATGAGGAAATGGTAGGTTAAGGGGTATCACCCCTTATGGGATCAAGGGGTAGAAAGGGATGCTTAGAATGACCCAAAATTTAACCATAAAAGTTCCTAAATAACACACTCAAAAGAGACGATTTTCAAGGCAAAATGAGGGCTTGGAAAATCTGGGGGGATGATTCTACAAGAAATGACATCAATGGTTTAGTCATTCTAAAAATTTTGATTTATTAAGATTGAGGGATGGATTGCAATAACAAATCACAAGTATTTTAACATTTTTAATTTATTTAATTTAAATCCGTGACAGTCATTTTAGAAGGAAAATTACCCTTATTTGTTGAAAAACACTTGATTTTATTATATGGCAACCAACATCATATATATATATATATATATATATATATATATATATATATATATATATATATATATATATATATATATATATATATATAACACATTTATATAATATTTAAAAGTGATATAAAACAAGTTTGTAATAATTAGAAATTATAAACTTGTATTATGTATCATCCTTTTATAATATAGACTATAAACTAGACTACCTTTAGTGTAAAATAGACTATCTAGACATCAATCAATTGCACATTAATTAAAAATTAACATGATATGAATTTATCAAAGATATTAATAAATTATTTTTGTTGGGATTATCACTATATCTGGAATGATTGATTAGAAATTCATAATATCAAGCAGTTGTATTTTGCTATAAATATTTTTTCATAGGTGTTGATTTTAAATTTAGTCAAAGCATAAGTTGTAGAATAATCATAACGATTTCATAATATCTTATATCTACAACTGTAATTTGACTCAATGATACTAGATCAATTGAACATAATTATTTTTTAGAATTTATTATGTGGTAATCTAACAGAAAGATATAAAATATGTGGTATTGGGCATGAATATGAGGACATGACTTAAATGTGGCATTTGGCACAAGAAGTACAATACTCAACTAAAATAATATTGGATTTTGAACATGATTTTAGACTCCATAAAAACATGATGGGAATTTTTTGAAGATAAATGTTTGAGGGGGGGGGTGTGAATCAATATTCAAAACTTTTCATTAGTTCCACTTAATCATACATGAACCATTATAACAAGCATGCACATCTAATCAAGCATAATCATCAATCCACAAGAGCATAAAACACATGAACACATCATATATGTGGAAAATACTCAAGGGGAATAAAACCCATTCATGAATCAAATGTAATATAGTCCTATAATACAAACTTCAATATTTAGTGAAGCACCAAATCCACATGGAACACTAACCCCAACTAGGTTAGCAACAACTCAGCTCAGCTTTAGAAAGGACCAACTTGACAAGAGGAATAAACCCCCTAGATTACTTGGAACTAAATCAAACACATAAAACACTTGATTACCTTAATAATAATTTTTTTCTCACATAATGTATGATGATTTTCTCCTTCAACTCTTCGCTCACTTCCATCCCTCTCAAACTAGCTTCTAACCATCTTCACTCAACTACCCCTCTTCATTGTTAGGGTCTTACAACACAATTGATTACTTTTGTATAAGAAACTACACGTGGAATTAAACTAGAAATAATAAGTAACTAGAAATCAGAAACAATAAAGAATAGGAGATACAAGAAACAACCAATCTTGTATTAAACTCTTCCAGAAAGAAATACAATGAAGAAATCTCTCTCTTCTCACACCTTTTAGATGTACAGATCTCTTTCCCTCAAGAGTTCTCTCTCTCTCTCTCTCTCTCTCTCAATTACAACCAACTCCACTACTTGAATTGATCCAACTTACAAGCTATGAGGATCTAACCCTATTATATAGAGCTAGGATTCATGAGCCATACATTCTCCACCGTTAGATGCACCTCTTAATCAAAGGTTCAAATCTGTCCTGCCAAAAATAGAAAAGCAGACTCAAGACTAATAGTTAGTCTTTACATGCAAACAATTTGTTCTCCTCAAAATTAGAATTTTGGGAATGCACAGATGACTGATGTTGGTCTCTATCTGTCTGCATATGACCGATGTCGGTTGATCCCTAACTGACATCGATCGGTCCTGACCGATGTCAATGACTGTGTAACTCCAGCAACCTCTGCATTTGCTCATCTGGTGAAGCTTTTAGTTCCACAACTCAAAAATCTCCCACTTGGAGATAAATAACTGCACCTGTACCTATATAGAAACATCCTCTAGCTTGTTTCTCCATCTTCAAGTTCAATCTTGAAGACCAACAAAATTTGAATGAAGATTCAACTTCTCCTTTGTTACCTGCTTTGTTAACATATCAGCAGGGTTCTTTTTCATATGGATATTTTCCAGCTTCAACTGACCATCCTCCAATACCTATCTAATGAAGTGGTACCTAAGCTGTATATGTTTGGTTCTTGAATGAAAGGCTAAATTCTATGCCAAATGAATTGCACTTTGACTATCACTATACAATCTGCAACTCTTTTGCTCCTTTCCCAACTCTTCCATGAACCGAGTCATCCAAATCATTTCCTTGCTAGAAACTATGACTGTAATGTATTCTGCCTCTGTAGTAGACAAGGCAACAACCTTCTGCAACTTTGAAATCTAGCTAACCGTCGTTCCACCAACAGTGAACACATATCTTGTGGTGCTTCTTTTGCCATCCAAGTCACCTGCCATATCCGAATCTACATACCCATGTAGAGAAGTGTTTGATCCTCCATAGCATAAATGCCTACTACTGATCCCTCTCAGATATCTGAGAATCCATTGAACTGCTTTCCAGTGTTCCTTTCTTAGATTGGCCATAAACTTGTTGACAACTCCCACTGCTTGGGCAATATCAGGTCTAGTACATACCATTGCATACATCAAGCTCCCGAATGCTGAAGCATATGGAACTCTAATCATGTACTCAACCTCATCATATGATTTAGGACACTATTCTTTGCTCAACTTGAAGTGTCCAGCCATAGGTGTGCTTACCAATTTTGCATCCTGCATATTGAACCTCTCCAACACCGTATTCACATAATCCTCTTGAGACAAAATCAAACTGTGATTTTTCCTGTCACTCTTAATACTCATGCCAAGGATTTTCTTTGCTGCTCCTAAATCCTTCATGGCAAATGTGTGAGGTAATTTTACCTTAAGCTCAGTAATTTCTTGCATGTGTGAACTTACAACAAGCATATCATCTACATACAGTAATAGGATAATATAACTACCATTATCTAATCTGTTAAAATAAACACAATGGTCATATTGACATTTACTAAAGCCATGCTCTGTCATAAACCTGTCAAACTTCAAATACCATTGTCTTGGAGCTTGCTTAAGACCATATAAGCTTTTCTTCAACTTGCACACAAGTTTCTCCTTACCTTTGACCTCAAAACCTTCTGGCTGATCCATATATATCTCTTCATCCAAATCTCCATGAAGAAATGATGTCTTAACATCAAGCTGCTCAAGGTGCAAATCCTTAATAACAACTAAAGACAATAAGTCTGAATAGAAGTCATCTTTACTATAGGAAAAAAAAATTCACCAAAGTCAATACCTAGTTTCTATGCAAATCCCTTTACTACCAACCTGGCCTTATGTCTCATTTGTCCATTCTCTCCTTCCTTTAACCTGTATACCCATTTATTTTTCAATGCTTTCTTTTCAGCTGGCAACTCAACCAAATTCCACATTTGGTTTTCTTCCAAGGAATCAATTTCCTCATTCATGCCATGCTCCCACTATTTCTTGGATTCTACCTGCATTGCCTCTTCAAAACTTACTAATTCTCCACCATCAGTGAGAAACAAGTAGTATAAAGAAGGGGAATAATGAATTGGAGGTTTACTTACCCTTTTAGACCTCTTCATGGGTGTTTGAGACTCATTCACAGCTTGTTGTCCACTCAAATTTCTTTCTGTCAGTGACCGATCTCGGTCATCTCTAGTCGATGTCGATCTGCACCTAATCAATGTCGGTTCAGCCTAACCGACATCAATTTTTGTCTGACTGACATTGGTTCCTACCTGAATGACATCAGTCTCTTCCTAACCAACGTTAGTTTCTATCTGATCGACGTCAGTTCCTGCTTGATCGACGTCGATATCTGTGTTTTTTTGTGAGTGATGATTTTTACCCGCAAGCTCATTTTGGATCATAACCTCATCCAAATCATGATTTCCCTACTCAAAATTATTCAGCCTCTTGATCTGATCATTGTACATCACCTTCTCATTGAAAACTACATCACAGCTTCTAATAATTTTGTTAGTTTTTAAATTCCACAATCGGAATCCAAAATCTCCAGAACCATAACCAATGAAAGTGCACTGCATAGATTTAGCATCCAGCTTCTTTCTATTTTCTTTATAAATGTGCACAAAAGCTTCAAAACAAAAAAATTTGAGAAATGAAATATCTACCTTTTTACCTGTCCATGCCTCTTCTGGAATTCCACCATCCAGTGCAGTAGAAGGTCCTTTGTTAATCAAGTAAACTGTAATATCTATAGCTTCTGCTCAAAACTGTAAGGGCAAACTAGCATGCAACCTCATACTCCATGCATGCTCCATTATTGTTCTATTCATCCGTTCAACAACTCTATTTTGCTGAGGTGTCCTTGGAACTAACCTTTCCCTGCGTATTCCATTCATAGAATAGTAACTATTGAATTTATTGCTGTAGTACTCACCACCATTATCAGATCTAAGGCACTTCAATCTCAAACATTATATTTTCTCTTTATGCAATAAACACATACCTTTCTTGTAGCATCATCAATGAAAGAAACATAATATTGTGATCCTCTAATAGAAGCTACCTGAGCTAGTCCCCACATGTTTGTGTAAACAAGCTCCAACTTGTACTTCTTCTTTGTTGACCCAGTTTTGAGAAACCTCACTTTCTTCTATTTCCCAAAAATACAATGCTCATAGAAATTTAGATCTATGCTTTTCAAATCTGAAAGCTTACCTTTTGACTTAAGAACATTCATTCCCTTCTCACTCATGTGACCAAGCCTACAGTGCCACAACTTTGCATCTACATCTGAAGTAGATAAAATAGAAGGATAATGATCAGTAATACAAGTAGATAGATAAAGAGTACCTACTCTCTTACCTCTTGCTAATACAAGTGCACCCTTAGAAACATTCCAAGATTCCACTGTGAGAGTTACTGTGCAACCCTCATCACCCAACTTTCCTACAGAAATCAGATTCCTCTTCAGGATGGGTACATGCATGACATCCTTCAACAACCATGTGTTGCCATTCTGCAATTTCAGCTGCACTTTTCTTTTGCCAACAATTTGACAAGGCTCATCATCTCCTAAATAAACTTTTCCAAAATCTTCATGGACATAATCATTGAAAAATTCTCTATTTGGGGTTGCATGGAAAGAGGCACCAGAATCTAAAACCCATGATTCTACTTTATTATCCAAATAAAATATAAGAGCATCTTGTGCAACAATACCTGCAACTTTTGCTTCTTTATTACATTCATGCTGATTTTTTTTTATCCTTCAACCAAAAATCTTTCTTTGCATGCCCTTTCTTTCCACAATTCTAGCAGGTTATTCTTCCATTTCTAGATTTGGACCTACTTCTCATCTTTGACCTTGATCTCCGTTGCTTGCCCTTCTCTCTTTGCCTTCCCCTACTTTCAATACTTAAAGAATTACCTGATGTTTCCTCTGTGCTTTTCCTACGAATTTATTCATTCAAGATTACACTAACAACATCGTCAACTTTCAAGATATTTGAAGCAGATGCAGTATTACTAACTGCCATTACCAAACTATGCCAACTTTTAGGTAAAGAGCATAAGATTAAGAGAGCCTTAATTTCATCATCAAAAACTATTTTGACTGAATTTAACTAATTTAATATTGCATGGAAATCATTAAGATGACTAGATACCAATCCACCTTCCTACATTTGCAAATTAAATAATTGCTTCATAAGATATACCTTATTCGAAGCTGAGGGGTTTTCATATAAATTTGCCAAAGTATCCATTAACTCTACCATTGTCTTTTCCTATGATAAGTTGGAAATCACAGAAGATGCCAGGCTCAACCTTATAGATCCAAGAGCCTTTCTATCAAGAACATTCTATTCTTCATCTTGCATATCTATGGGCTTTCTTAAAACCCCACCTAATGGTAAGTACAAATCTTTCTGATACAGATAATCTTTTATCTGCATCCTCCATAATTGATAATTCTTGCCATTGAATTTCTCCATTATTAGTTTACTTTCTTCTGCCATTGCTTTGCTCCCACTCAATCAGAAACCCCTGTGAGTGAATTCTGTAATCAACAAACACTAACACACTCTGATACCACTTGTTAGGATCTTACAACACAATTGATTACTTTTGTATAAGCAACTAAACACATAATTAAACTAGAAATAATAAGTAACTAGAAATCAAAATTAACAAAGAATAGGAGATACAAGAAACAACCCATCTTGTATTAAACTCTTCCAAAAAGAAATAAAATGAAGAAATCTCTCTCTTCTCACACCTCTCAGATGTATAAATCTCTTTCCCTCAAGAGTTCTCTCTCTCTCTCTCTCTCTCTCTCTCTCTCTCTCTCTCTCTCTCTCTCTCTCTCTCTCTCTCTCTCTCAATTACAACCAACTGCACTACTTGAATTGATCCACCTTATGATCCACCTTACAAGCTATGAGGATCTAACCCTATTATATAGTACTAGGATTCATGAGCCATGCATTCTCCACCATTAGATGCACCTCTTAATCAAAGGTTCAAATTTGTCCTGCCAAAAATAGAAAAGCAGACTCAAGACTAATAGTTAGTCTTTACATGCAAACAATCTGTTCTCCTCAAAATTAGAATTTTGGGAATGCACAGATGACCAAAGCTAGTCTTTATCTATCTGAATATGACTGATATTGTCCGATCCCAAACCAACATCTGTCGGTCCTAACCGATGTCGGTGACTGTGTAACTCCAGCAACCTCTGCATTTGCTCATCTGGTGAAGCTATTAGCTCCACAACTCAACATTCATAGCTTGATTAGGTATTATAAACTTGATACTCATATGTAGAACCTCTATTATATATTCTTTAAATATCTTTTATTTTCCTCCTAACCTCCTTATTCTCATCAAATATTTATATCATTCACTTGTTCTCTGGTCTCATTCTAAGCACACTTAAATAGGCCTAAATTGCCTTACTTTTATACAAGTCACTTGATCATAACCTTCTTAGTCAACAAAAAATTATTATATCTTAGATTAGACATCAAATATATCTTTTCATATTAAAATAAAATTTCTTAATAATTAATCAACTAATACTTTAGGTTAGCCATATCTCAATTAGCCCTTACTCCTCTTTTAGGCTTTAAGCAGATCTAATAGGCCTTTTAATCAACATGTTACCCTTTTATCCTTCTTGAAGCATATATAAACTTAAATGGAAGGAAAACATAATATTACACTCTAATATACCTTATCCAACTTCATTTTATGTTGAAAAGACTTTTTAGGTCCAACCACCACTTGAACCCTTTCTCAAAACATTGTTCATAAAAGGCTTGTGCATATATAGAAACTTTGTCTCAAACAACTAAGGCATGCACTCAATTTTTCCAAAAAAACTATGGAAAATAATAACATATTAAAAAACCTCGTGACCTTAGGGTCATCAAAAATTTCATCAGATGCTTCACCTTAGGGTATACAAGCTCAAACTCTTCTCAATAAGATTTTAATTTAGTACTACCAACTAACTTCAAAAACATAGTCAAGGAAACATGAACTTAAGATAATTGATTATATGCATTAAAGGAATTTTAATTCATGAAAAATATATTTTTCCATCCTAAAATTAACCTCTATATAAAAAATCATGATCTTTAATGGAAATAATTGGTCTTGCAGACCAATCTGTTGATCTTCTCTCTCACAAACTCTACTCAGACAGACAAGCCATTTTGGATTCAATGTTCTAACCTCTTAAACTAAATAAAAATAATTTTAAAAGCATGGATATATTTTTAAAATCCAAAAAAACATCATGTACATCAATCCATCATTCTTTCATGACAACACATCAAGAATCATCTTCTTACTTCTGCCTAATTTTCTTACTACCTACACCATTAGGTTTGTCAGTCGCTGGCCAAATTCGATAACCAACCTTGAACCCATAAGATATGTAACCCATCCAAAAAAAATCATGAAAAATAACCACAAGTCTCACACTTTGACCTTCAACCACTTAACAACTTTGACTGGGTCAACTTTGTCTACTACAATAAATCTTTGAAGGCAATCACTTTCATATAGGGTATTCTCACTCAACTGATAAACCAATCACACCTAGAGATGACTAAGAGAGTTGAATATAAACTATAGTATCTTATCTGGCCATATCAAACCATTTAAATTTCTTTAAAATAATATCTTCAACATCAGGTCATTGTTATGGTTCTTTGAGGGCTTAGACCAACTTTCAGTCTTAACAATCATTCATAAAACTTAGGTCCTCTTTCTAGAAACCAATGCTTATATATTTGAGATATTAACCTTTCCCATCTACCATGAAAAACGTATATACTTATGAATATTTTTTACATGCCAACGAGCACTTGAAAAACCTTCTTGGGTAGACAACTCTTCATTCTATGCACTTGAGAAACCTCAAAACACTTTTTAAGTCTTTTCTTCCAAACCATAACCTAAAAAATCATGAACATACTTAAAAAGACTTTAATTACCTATTTCAATTCTCAAATACTCATTCATGTCATGGAAACTGATCCTGATACCTCATCTAGCTACTAGCTCTCTTTTTAATTTCTATGCCTTAACCTATAAGTCTCATTAGGTCTTGAAGTTTATATTCTAACCATTATCCAAGATCTCAACATATCATATATGTCATAAAATCTCTTATCATACTTAACTATTTTCATCCCTTTTTCATATGTCTTGTCAACAACTCATGATGCCTCATTAGGCCAAGTAGGATCTAAAACTAGTCTAGTTGCAAATTTAGAAAGAATTACTTTCCCCTATAGACTTCACCTTGAAAATCTCTTGAGTTTGAATGCCTATTATGTATGCTAAATCAACCTCATACACTCAATATTATTTGGAGCTTCAATAGAACATCTTTCAAACTTCTTACAGATCTTTGGAACTCAACTAAGGATATTTGTAGCTCATTTGAAGCATATTCAGAGCTACACATATAGATCTTCAGATCTGACCTTTTAATATTTACAAGGTGCTAAACACCTTATGTACAAACTCAAAAAACCTCTCTCAAGCTTAAACACTTTCAATCATTCTTTGAAGCTTTTATGAAGAGTCTTTGTAGCTTATTTGGAGCATCTTCATAGCTACCTACATAGATCTTCAAAGCATATAGATTTTGCTTTAGATCTCACTCATTTCATTATCCTACCTACACATACCATATCAAAAGGTCTATAAAAATCATTCCAAGATGATTGACACTTGACATACAGACCTGTACTCACTCATTTTTATCTCAATGATATTTCTCAAGCTAACATAAAAACATTGTTTAAATAGTAATCTCACATTAGTTATTTAATATATTAACAACACTCACTATGATCATAATATAACTCATCATACACATACCTCAAAGATTACTTAACCATGTAACTTCACAAGAACCTTTGACATCAATGATATTATATTTGACATCAATAACAACACTTATTACAACAACTCAACAATCAATGACAATACTCAATAATATCCTCCTTAATCAATGACAAAATTCAACATTTTCCCCTTTTATCATTGATGGCACACACTTAGAAAACTATTTCAACTGCATCTGATGGAAATCATATCTTAGACTTGGTTCTTGATTTTTCTCTCTTTATGATCTTGTCTTTTCTTTCCAAATTTTTCTATCTTTCTCCCCATTTAACATTAATGACAAAGGTCTTCCAAAACTATCATCTCTTCTAAAATGGACTCAAATTATAAGACACAAATTAGGTTTAGTCAACAACCAGCATCTATC
Organism: Torreya grandis; assembly: GCA_037957365.1. Lineage (NCBI taxonomy): Eukaryota > Viridiplantae > Streptophyta > Pinopsida > Cupressales > Taxaceae > Torreya > Torreya grandis. The sequence goes on along the minus strand of JARHVA010004081.1, from coordinate 1,031,576 downwards.
ATGCTTCTGTTAGTAGTAGACATCAAGTGTCATCTGCAACTATTGAAATCATACTCTCTCCCTTTGAGCTGATGTTATCTTTTAAAGACACTAAATGGCACATAATCTTCATAAACTATGGCTACCACTTATGACAAACATCCTCATAAACTTCACTTAATTAGAGCACTCTCTTAATCAGTCCATCAAAAGATCAACAAACCAATTATATGAATCATCTCATACACAATATCTCCATATCTCCATACATATCCAAAAATAATCACTTTCTTGACAAATAACTCAAAGCTAATAAGCTCCCCCTTAGCCCAATCATATCTTCTATAAAATAACTAGAGACTGAGATCACTTATCTTCCTTGATATGATAGAAGAATATAAAATTATTAACTACACACAAGGCTATTCCATTCTTGATACCAATTATAGAATTAGGGACCCCTCTTTTGTATTCACAGATCAAGTTTAGCTACTCATACAAATAGATATCAAAAACTTGCCTCTTATATGCCAATTGTTTTCACATTTAAATTTAAATACCTATTAATAGCCTTAGATATGTCATCATGTTGCCTACTATACTTCAAACCAAAAATATATCAACACAGAAATGGATAGCATCCATCTTTAACTTCTTAATTGCAACAAAGCCAACTTGGAATCTTGAAAAATAAACATAATTTGATTGGACCTTCATTATTTTACTGATATAATAATGTCTCCATGAAGCTTAATGGAAATAGCCCTTTTCATAGGGAACTAAAACAACATGAACTCAAGGGACTCCTAGATTTCCATTCTCTTATAAGATTGAATATTCTTCAACATCTTTCTAGAATTGATTGACACTATTGGCTTGATCTAACCATCAACTATTTGATCATCAATGTTGGTTGATAATAGACATCCCTAGATTTCTCATCTAAGGCATGCTCTATCTTAGTAAGTAGTCCAATTGATCTTGTAGACTGATCAAGGCTTATCTTTACTACCTTTGGTTTCCATACATTCACTTGCCTTCTTTCTTGCACTTAAAGAGCTCCAAACTTCATGTTTTGACTAGATAACTTTCTAACTTTTTAAAGACAAAATACTGCAATGTGTCTTACATTATGTGTCCATTTGAATAATTTAAATTTTGACTAATTCCATAGTTCTATGAGTACTCATTTTTGGAGGGTCTTCTACATTTCCTTTCTCTATGACCAAATAGACTGCTTGTAAAATATTAACCATTAAAATAAATAGCATACCTCATAGCATTGGGTTGTCTGATAGGTCTTTTCATGTTGACCTTCTTATTTTCAATAGTCTTCTCCTTAACTTGAGATGCCTCCTTTGGGTATTCTTTGAAACCAAAACCTATCTTATCACTTGCATAATTTTGAATACTCAAGTTATCATCTAGAGCCTTAGTATTCTTTTCAAACTTTATAGAATATTTCATCTTTATAGATTCTTGATCCAACTCAGCTTTCAAAGATTCTATTTTAGTATCATATATATTTCAATCTTCCTCTTTATCCTTAAGGCTTGATGTCACAATCTCCATCTGGATTTCTACTTTCTGTATGATATCTTCATACTCCTTGGAAGTGTCACTCAGTATTTCCTCAAATAAACTAATCTATTCCTCATAATCATGAACTAATTACTTTAATTTCTTGTTCTTATTCTTCATAAGCTTCAAATCTTCCAAGGTACTCATGATTTTAGATTCAAAATGCACTTTAGATTCTCCTTGTTTATTGTCATAGTATACTTCGTCATCTGTTTCTACATCAACCATAAGGACATTCCCATTTGAACAAAACTCATTATTTGGTTCTATGTGTATGAATACAATTTTAATATTATCATGTTCAGATTTATTACTATGATCATTGTTATTAGATGTGTATGAATCACTTACATCATATGAGCTATCTTCTTTGATATAGAAACTCTTCTTAATTTTTAATAATCCTTTCTTTCATTCTTCTTAAAATTTCTCTTGTTCTTTTCAGACTTGTAAACTTTTTTTTATATCCATGATGTTCATCATGTTATTCAATATGTTCACATTTGTTCTTATTAAGATAATTTTTTAAAAAGTGACCAATGTTACCATAACTAAAATATTTTATGTGTAACATACCCTTGTACTTACCTTATCTTAAGCTTAATTTTTTATCAAACATAGCAATGAGTTCATCATCATCAATATTTGAACATACCTCATTCTTGACCTTGCTCTTTGAATTTTTTTCATCTTTGAAAGTTGATTCCTTCCTTGTAGGTCTTCCTTCATCTATTATCATCTCATAGGCAATCAAGATGACATGAATTCCATCCATCTCTAGCTTGTCCAAATCTTGCATCTATTCTACTATAGACACTTTAAATTCAAACTTAAGAGTTAGTGATCTTAACAACTTTTGGACAACATTATACTATTTAACTTCTTATCCAAATCTTATAATGATATCGATAACTTAATCAACCCTCAATAAGTAGGATACAATGGTTTCATCTTCATTCATCTTCAGGCTTTCTAACTATCTTATGTGAGTATACGACTTAGATAACTTCACCTTGGTGTTTCCTTCATAGATGGTATTTAATTTGTCCCATATTTCTTTGGATAATATGTAATGAATTAAATTTACAAGTTATGTCTTTGATAGGCCACATAGAATGGCATTCATTGTCTTAGAGTTATTTTCACTACCCTTCTTCCCTACTATATCTATTGGTGGAATAGGAGGTGCAATAAAACCATCCACAACTAAATTCCAAATATCATGTCCTTATGAAATTAGATATATCTTAATTTTTAATTTTAAAAATGTATAGTTAGATCCATTGAATAATGGAGCGTTACTGGTAGAGAAACCAACTTGAGCTTGCTAACTAGTCATCCTTGCTTCTTAAGATCTCCTTTAGGATTTTAGACATGCCTCAAAGGACCATGTTATGATACTAGTTATTGGAAAATGAATGAATGAGAGGGGGTGTGAATTATTTTTCAAATTTTTTCATTGAATTCCACTTAATCATACATGAACTATTCTAACAAGCATGTACATCTTAGCAAGCATATGCATCAATCCATAATAACATAAAATACATGAACACAACATATACGAGGGAAAACCTAAATGGGAATAAAATCCAATGATGAAGAAAAAATACTATATTTATATAACATAAACATTAATATCTATTGAATCACCAGCTCCACATGGAGTACCAACCTTAATTAGTTCAACACCAACACAACTAGGTTTTAACAAGGATCAACTTTAAAGAAAGCACCAACCTGTTAAATGAATTAGAACTAACTAATCCACTTGAAATACTTGATCACCTTTAGAATAATTTATTTCTCACATAAAATATGATGATCTTCTCCTTTATCTCTTCACTCACTTCTATCCCTCTCAAACTGGGTTTTAGCCCTCGCCATGTCTTGATTAGGTCTTATGAACTTGATACTCATATATGTAACATATATTATATATTCATGAAATATATATTTTGGTCCTCCTAACATCCTTATTCTCACCAAACACATATATCATTCACTTATTCTCTGTTCTCACTCTAAGCACACTCAAATAGGCCTAAACTTCCTTCCTTTATACAAGTCACTTGATCATATCCTTCTTAGTCAGCCAAACATTCATATCTATTATGTTGGACATAAAATATGTCTTATAATATTAAAATTACATGCATTAATCATTAATTAACAAATAAAATAGGTCGGCCATACGTCAATTAGCCCTTACTCCTCTTTTAGGCTTTAAGGAGATGTAATAGGCCTTCTTATCAACATGTTACCCTTTGATCTTTCTTGAAGCACAAAAAACACCTCACATGGTAGGAAAACATAATATTTTAGTCTAATAAAACTTATCCAAATTAACTTTAGGTACACAACATCTTTTAGTTCCAACCACCACTTGAACTATTTCTTAAAACGTTGTTCATAAAATATTAGTGCATATATATAAACTTTGTTTTGAACAACTAAGGCATACACTGAATTTTTAAAAAATATGGAAAAAAATAACATATTTATAAAACTCATAACCTGAGGTTCATCAAAAAAATAATTATATGATTTAACTTAGGGTATATAGGCTTAAACTATTCTCTGCAACATGTTCATTCAAAATCGTCAACTAACTTAAAAAACATAGTCAAGAAAACATGAACTTATTACAAATTATTGTATACATTAAATGGATTTCAATGCATGAACAATATATTTAACCATATATATATATATATATATATATATATATATATATATATATATATATATATATATATATATATATATATATATATATATAACTCCATCAAATATATCATGAGATCTAATGGAAACTATTGGTCTTGTCGACCAATCAGTTGATCTTCTTTATCACAGACTCTACTCAAATAAACAAGGCATTTTGGATTCAAGGCAGGTTGGAACATTGAATCCAAAATGCCTTGTTTATTTGAGTAGAGTCTGTGATAAAGAAGATCAACTGATTGGTCGACAAGACCAATAGTTTCCATTAGATCTCATGATATATTTGATGGAGTTATATATATATATATATATATATATATATATATATATATATAACTCCATCAAATATATCATGAGATCTAATGGAAACTATTGGTCTTGTCGACCAATCAGTTGATCTTCTTTATCACAGACTCTACTCAAATAAACAAGGCATTTTGGATTCAATGTTCCAACCTCTTACTCTAAATTATAACATTATAAAAATCATGGATATATTATTCAAGTCATAAAAAACATCATTATGCACTTCAATCCATCATTCTTTCATGAAAAAACATCAAGAATCATCTTCTTACTTTTGATTGATTTTCTTACTGTCTACACCATTAGGTATGTTATAAACTAGCCAAATTAGATCACAAAAATTGTACACCTAAGATCTAAAACCTATCTAGAAACCTTCATGAATAATAAACACAATTCTCACACTTTGACCTTGATCCACTTAGCAACTTTGACTTGGTCAACTCTACCTGCTATAATAAATCTCTGAAAGACAAGCACTTTCATGTAGGCTCAACTCACTCTCTTGAGAAACCAATCACAACTGGAGATGCCTTGGATAGTTGAATACAACCAATAATATATTCTACAAACATACCAAACTATTTATAGATATTTTGAACAAGATCTTAAATATTGAGTCATTGTTAGGGTTCTTTGAGGGGTTAGACCAACTTTAAGTCTTTACGATCATTCATAAAAATTATATCCTCTTTCCAAAAACCAATAATTGAAACATTGAGATAGAACCCTCCCTCATCTACCATGAATATATTATATTCTCATGTAGATGCTCCACATTCCAAAGAGCGCTTGAAAAACCTTCATGGCTAGAAAGCTCTTCATTTTGTGTACTTGAGAGACCTTGAAACACTTTTCAAGTATTGTTTTTCAAACCATAACCTAAAAATTCATGTACATACTTAGAACAACTTGAGTCACCTCTGTTAATGCTCACATTCTCACTCATGTCATGGAAAATGATATTGATACCTCATCTATCCACCATCTTTCTTTTTTGCTTTATATACGTTGACCTTTAAGTCTCATTAGGTCTTGAAGCTGATCTTCTAACCATTATCCAAGATCTCGATACTTCATATATATGTCATGAAATCTCCTATCATGTTTAACTATTATTAGCCATTTTTTATATGTCTTGTCAGTAACTCCTAATGCCTCACTATGCCAAGTATGATATAGAACTAGTCTAGTTACAGACTTAGACTAAATTAATTTCCCTTGTAGACTTCACCTTGAAACTCTCTTGAGTTACAAAAACTCTTTTGTATGCACAAGGAACCTCATAGACTCACTCTTCTTTAGATATTCAACAGAGCATATTTATATCTTCTTACATATCTTTGGAGCTTGACTAAGGATCTTTGTAGCTTATTCAGATCATCTTTAGAGCTTCACACATAGATATTCAGAGCTGACTTTTTAATCATTAACAAGGCCCTTAATACCTTATGTACAAACTCAAACAACCTCTCTCAAGATCAAACACTGTCAACCATTCTTTGAAGCTTTTATTAAGCATATTCATAGTTTATTTGGATCATCTTTAGAGATACCTACATAGATCCTCTAAGCATACACATTCTTCTTTAGAGCTCACACATTTCTTCATGCTACATGCACATACCATATCATAACTTCTAGATAAAGCATTATAAGATGATTGACACTTGACATATAGATTTTCACTCATTCATGTTGATCTTAGTGATATATTTGAAGTTGACATAAGAACATTCTTGAAATAGTGCTCTCACATTACTGCTTTCATAAAGTAACAACACTCACTCGATAGAAACAAAACTCATCATACACATACCTCAAATTTTAATTGACCATGCACCTTCACAAGAATCATAGACATCAATGACATTATATTTGACATTAATGAAAACTCTTATTACAATAACTCAACAATAAATGATAATGCTCAACAACTTCCTCCTTAATCAATGACAATGTTCAATAGGAAGGTGTATTTTT
>JARHVA010004081.1:902500-1020000 GCA_037957365.1 Torreya grandis | reverse complement strand
ATACTTATGTGATCAATTTTCTCTAACATGTGATTAAAACTGGACCTCAAAACTAATAAATGTCATCATTTTGTGGGATTTGAAATATGTAATTTTTTTCATAGGTAAGTTATTATAATTTTTAAATTTATAATATATAAAATAATATTTTTTTACATTGACTATTTGAAAAAATGTATGTTATTATTGCTTTCACGTCATTCAAGACAATTAAAAGAAATTACAAATTAAAAAAATTGACATGTGCATACAGAGAGCCATGTAAATCATTCCCACACTAATTGCATGTGCATATGGATTACAACCAATATTGATTCATTTTAATTCTATCACTTGCATCTAGGGTACAATAAATTATGAGCTTTAAATGTAACAACTGTGTTATGAACTAAAAATTTTATTTTTATGTTTGGATGACTTTTGAGATTTGGACGAGAGAGCTAAAGAAACTATGAGGCAAGTTTATAAGTAAAAAGCCCTTAACTATGGTATTTTTCTACCTAAAAAATGTTTTATTTTATTTGTATTCTTTGCAGGCCCCTATTCTAACATTCTAAAACTACAATCTTTTTGTTTGGATCAAAATGTTGGAGTGAATAACCACTCTTTAACTAGGATCATACGAGCATGCCATTATCATTAATGCATTGCATAACTATCTATTACTGAAAAATAGATTACAAATGAAGAAAATATTCACATATCTCCTCACCTCCTTGCCATCCAAATGCACTTCAAGAGTGTCAATAAATAGGATGAGTAAGATGTGAGTAGAGGACAAGTAGGTGATCCTCCCACTAGGTTAGTGGTGTGACCATTGTTTCCCACTAAGGACTGAGTGGTGAGTCCACTATTCTCAATTAAGGGGATAGTGTGGCCCACTCAACACTTACGCATGTGCACATGCTAAGCGATCTTAACTAAAGAAATCAAAATACATTAATTAATCTAACACCCTCCCTTAAACAAAGATTATGAAGTGAATTAAAAAAAAATGTGTCTCAGCTACTAAGCTTGATAAGGTTCCCATATACAAAATAGGATGCATTATGAAGTTAAATGTCCCTATGGATGATAAACCATCTAACTAGAGCACATGGATGTCAATTCACTATATCACCAAGTCAAAGTAGGAATGGTGTTGAATATAAAATACAGGGTAGAATGATGATCTCGAGGAACCATTGCCTAAAACATCCTCCCTCAATGCTGAACTGGGAGAAGATGACAATGAAAGTCTCAAAATAAGTGCACTGAAAATGCTGAAAAGTGAGCACAAATATTTGTGAGGATGCCATACTAGTGTAACAAAAAAAATCACCAAAAATGTCATTAAGATAGAAAAATTCTTAAATGGGTTCCTAGAAATAAAGTACCTAAATAACATACCCATATACAATGGAGGAAATTGGGAAAAAATGAGATGCATTGCAAAGATATCTCAAAAATTCAATAACAATAGATAAAGTCAAGAGAGAAAAAATATATGCTATAAGCCATCCGAAGAAAACAAATGACTCAGTAATTAAACACAATGCTAAAGAAGGTACACTAGATGGAAAAAAGGCCATCAAATATAAATAAATTTAGTGGGCTCAAAAGTCATAATAGAATTCAAATCTACATGAGTCTTGATCCACTACTTGACCACAAAGAACCAATTGGCACTGTCTTCACCAAAATAGGTCTTATGAAAAGAGACTATCAGATGTGTCAAAAGTGTAAAAGCTTCACCAAACCAAATTTGATCTACTACTAGGAGATATAGTGCACCAAGGGTTAGTAAAGAGCATGGCAATCAAAGAAGCAAGATCTGCACCATACCCCCATATTTTTTATAGTTCTAGTGATGTAAAGAGTCTGTATGAGTGGGATGAATCCATTATTCAAACAATGGCAAGCTGACACTAGATGCACCATAATAACTTTGCATCAAGATGAAGGAAACTATCAAGCTATCAAAGAAAGCATGTTGAAGATACATATAAAATATCTCAAGAAGATGGCCCTAGTGTTGATGAGAAAGTCAAGCAACTAAAGGAGCGAAAAGGTGCTTAGAATAGAGCATATATACACATGAAGGTAGACATTGTTGAATCAATAAACCCCCATGGTAATTTATAACTCAATGTGAAGAAATAAAATATCCCATACACAAAAAATACTAGGTAATGCAAGAAACACCATAATGTTATCAATCTGTAGAAGATGTCATAAAGAGTCATGAGATTTGTTCCAAAAATAAGGGAGTTGTATGTAGATGAAGAAGCAATATAGTGGAGGAAACACATTGGCAAAATACTCACAAAGAATTCTAACATCACCACCAAAAGAAATCCATCCCAGATAAACATAGATGTTGGATGAATATGCTTGAATGAGTGGGTGTAAATTCCATAATAGAAGAATGCAAGGTAACATCCAAAAGTGTGTTAGGGTGATCAATCCTGACACATCCTCAGGACTCTTATGCCTGAGTATAGGTGGAATAGAACTATGTGTTGCTCAACATCCTTGTGAAGAGTGGATAAATCAAAAATAAGAGACCTATTATCGAAATGTCCTAGTTAAGATGAAACACCTATTGAATATCCAATGTCATGCTAAAGTTGAAAACAAGTGGTATGCATCTCAAGAAAAGCAAGTATATATGCAGATAAAACTGGAGTGGATGTGCAGAGTGTGCAAAAAAAAATAGGCACAAAATAATCAACTACAATAATAAGAGTAACACAAACGTGTTGTTTAGGATCTAGCAGGGCATAATTTCCAATATTGCTAGAAATGACTATCGAGATTAGAATAGGCATGTCGTTGGCTAACTAAAGAGTATGCCAAACATTTACAAAGGCCATGTAAAACACATCCAAATAATTAGCTATAAAAAATGACACGCTGTAGGACGTCAGACTCTGCCAAAAATGCATCCGTAAAATAAAATGTGGGCCCATCATACTACACAAAAATGTTGACATTAGGCTAAACCAGAGTAGTTACTCTTCATAAAGAGAACAAGCTCCACCAGAATTTGAAGGGCACTATCAAAAAATATATACAAAATCTATCAAGAGGCCATGTATGCTAAAAAAAAAAACAATCGGCCAAACAAGGAGCTCAAACAACAAGGAAGATCAAAAGGTAGGGGGAGCAATATGTGGCCAAAACCCCAAGTGGTAAAAGAAACATACACAAACAAAGTGAGATGTCGAGCTCGACTAAAAATGCATCCATAAGTGTCGAAGTGACAAGGGGCTTGAGTATTGGGGTATGTTGTGTCGAAAAACACTCAATGTGGCATTAAACATACTTCCTAGATAGACATTAGTTAACACCTAAAATGCATCCGTGAGAAGAACATGTGGGCCGAGAGGGTACAATGAGCAACAACCTCCATAAATGAAGGTGAGAGCAAGAAAATCATTTGTTTTGCTTGTGAGGGTTTGACCTCTTATCAAACCGGACCTCATGCTTCATCTTCGATAATTGAGTTAAATGCAAAAATTAATACTTATACCCTTTACAATAATATTCGTCTCTTTTACAATTTTAACTCACTTTACAATTTATCTTACTCAAATAATTATCTCGCTTTAAAATAATCCCCACTAGGTACAAATACCCTCACTAAAGTGATGCCCGCCACTTTGTTATAAGATCCCCCACTTTACAATTTGCCTCCACTTTAATAAAATTGGCCATTTAAGAATTTTCAAAAAAGGCCACACTTTTGATGTCCGCCACTAATATTGTTTCTCGCCCTTCACCACCACTCATAAAGCAACTTCATCTCAATAAACTCCACTGTTTTAAATCACCTCACTATAAAGTGCTTGCCCAACACCACTCATAAAGCAACTTCAACGCCACCTTTAATGAAAAAAAATGTCCCCCACTTTAGATTAGAAGAACAACGCCATGTAAACTTGAAAAATCCGCCAATCCACTGCTAATTTCAAAAACCACGAATTAGTCCTCCCCCCCCCGAAAAAAAATGGTTTGCATGGACAGCGAGAGAGTGGATTGACCACGACGAGTGGGTTGATGGAAAAGCAACGTGCAAACTCTCTGGGTACCTGAAGCAAGAGTCACTGATTTTTCTGATCCGCCTTGAGGGAGACTGCCATAAGAAATAAACCATGGTGTCAGCCATTAATGTCGACTGTGCTGAGAGAGTCTGCCGCAAGCCTTTAATGGAGCGGAGGATTTCAGCTTGGTCTGCGGCTGCCGTCGGTGATGGTTAGGTGGTGCCGTGTGAATGAGTTCACTCTACCTTGAAAAATCAATGTTGGCAGATCCGACCAAGGACCCTACGTAGAGCTCCACAAATAGAATGGGCGGCAGTTTTATAAGTGATTTTAGAGCCAAAAACCAGACCAAACGGCAAGAGTAAACTGATACGTCGAAACCCACATTGGAGGTCACAGTCGAAGCCGTCATTGAGCATGCCTTTGACCGGCTTTTGAATGCTCGGAACGTGGCCGTATGGGTGCAAAAGTGGGAGTCTTTCACCTCACACTACTACACGAGGGGGTGTTTCGAGACATGTTGGAGAACTCACATCTCTTTTTAAAATATATAAATCATTTATGCCTTTTAAAATAATTAGGGGAGTTTGAAACCTCCGTGCGCTAGAGACAAATCCTTACATAGTTAATTAAAATACAGGCGATTCCCCTGCCCTCTTTAGATATGTTTAAGGTATTGTATTTCATTTAACGATACAGCCATTTAGGTGTTCGTATTTTGCGATTTATGGCTCGGATTTTTATATTTCGTCCCCTGATCTGAAGATCCTGTGATATGGGTTTGTGTTTGCAATTTTTCGGTTAGGATTTGTTTTTTTTTTTTTTTTCCACGACCCAAAACTGAAGATTTGTTATCATGTCTATGCATTTGAACCATGTTTATCCATGTAAGAGAAGTCCACTGGACCTATTGCACAAATCTCTTAGATTTTTATTTTACGTTTTTTTTAATGAAAAAATATATTGTTTTGTATGTCTGAAAAATGTCATTAAAAAACTTCAAGCTATGTCCAAATTTAAGAAACACGATTGACACGAAAAGGGGGAAAACTTCCATGAAGAAGTATAGATATCTTGAAGGCACAAGTACCCATAATATAATACTGTTTTTTATTACAAGGTACAAATAAATAAATTAAAACATATGCACCTAGTTATAACTACAAATGAAAATATACTTTTTAGGATAGAACATAAGCACAAGTGAACAGATTAATGGAAGATTGAGAAAAATCAGAATACATCCAATTAGACTTGTCAAGTTCTATTGAAACAACTCCAATGCACAGGCCCAAGTATAGCCAGTTGTTGTTTATCGAAAATCGTAGGTAAACCTTGTCAATAAATGTTTTTTCAAGAAATCAATCTTTTGCTACCCTGCAATATAAAACAATGTTGATTTGAAAGTTCCCCTTCTAATTCATCTCATAAAAATATTGCCTTTATCTGCTGAAACAAGATCCAAACCCTGTGATGCCAAATCCTTGTGTGGAACATCTAATAATTTGAGTCAAAGTAGCTGTGAAAATTGCCTCTCAATTTTTTTGTATTGAGACATAAATGATTTAGAATAAAATTCTTAGATAGCTGACACTGTCTTAAAAGCATGTGAAATCCTAATATTTAAATTAGTTCTTTAATATCAAAATGTTGGATAAGGTCATGTTTAATCTTTCTTATGTTAGTTGAGTGGTTTTCCTTCTTTCATGATCTAAAATTTCAGTTTAAGGGCCATGACTAACTTAATACAAAATATAGCATAAAGTTAAAATAAATTGATTAACTGCACATCTTGTAGAAAATATGATCTCTATCCATAGAGTTGATCATGATTTGGTGTAGAAAAAACCAATATTCAAAATAAAAAAACACTAAAGAAACTACATTCATGTTTGAATCATAGACTACCAGCATGCTACTACTGGCTCATCTTTCCCCCATGAAAGCTACCAAGAAAGCTGGGCCATGGTCATCTAAAGTTCATTTTAACAGGGAATGTCCCATCCTAATCTTAGAAATAAACACAGTGATTTCTTTTTTGTTTATACAGTCTACCATAACATGCCATAAGGGGTTAGCTAGTGTGGGTACCATTTTTTTGAGCTCCCAAATCCAATCTCAAATCAGGCAAGTGGAACTCACACACCACTTTTCTCGAGGGGTTATGACATGTAGCTTGTGTTTTGAGCTCTTGGATGAAAGTAATATACTAGATAAAATATCTACCACTATCAAAATCGTAGAAATATGTTATATCGAACACTTGATTGTTTGTACAAGGAATAAAGAATAGAGTTTAATGTAGAGTATAAATTAGGAGATATTCGTTCATTTTTATAATCAATGAATCCTTACCAAACAGGGGGTAATTGATAAGGCACTTCAAACATTTTGATTTTATTGTAGAGGAATAACTAGCAAACATTTATTCAAAAAATTGTCTAATTGACAATTCTAAAATTTAAAAAATTGTCAAAAATTAGCCAATTCGTAGAGAATATCCCATAAAAAATACCTTGCTCACTAAGTCTTCATTTCTTCTTATTTTCATGATCTTTACTCTACGTTAATAGATACACCCTTGTAGATCCTTGGTATAGGTACAAAATGTCACATGATACAGGTACGGCTGGTAAATGCCTAGGGTTCATCCCTATTTCTGTGGATATAGTCATATATGTCTTGGGATGTACCTAGGCATATCCGCATGCCCAACGAAGTATCTTAGGCATATCCACTGAGTATCCAAGTAGAAAACATTTTTTTTCAATTTTGCCTAATGAAAAGTCAAACATGGACTTCAAAATACAATTAAGTTATATGGTGAAGTAGTCTAGGGGATGTCAAAGGTGTGTACTTTAAGCTATATGGTGAATCACGAGTAATTTCCTCTACTAACTAAACTCTAAGAAAAGTTATGGAGTTATTGAATTCCTTCAAGATCTCATCTTTTTGAATAGTGGTAGATAGGCTATAAATGGTGTAATTTACTACAGAAGATATGAATTACATTATACTTTAGTGTGACATGATCTAGATGGTTTTGCTATGAATTACTATAGAGTTCTCTACATACAAACTAGGCCTTGAAAATTGATTCATAGTGTTTTTGAAATTAAAAAATTTTCAAACCATGTCTTGGGTAATTTGTTAAGTTATCTTTATTGTGTTCATACATTTTAACATTTGCACTGTGTACCTATTATAAAACTAATATAAGTTTGACCATTGAATATTATGATAATTGGCATTGAATTATGAGTATGTTTTGTGGTTATTTAACTTATTTTATTTCCTCTATACATATTATGTTTTTAAATTTCGTTATATGACTATATTTTTTACATATTTTTGTATAATCATATTCCAAACGTATTCAAACCCAAAAAATCCTATATCGACATATTTGATTCTTACATTTGTATTTGTATTGGCAATGTAGTCCTTACTCTCAACACTGGCATATTCTTTGCATTATCCATTCATGTGATATCATTTAGGGAACAACTTAATAGGAACACAATTAAGAATTATCACTAGAAATTAATGATACAATTATTTTGATACTTAATAAATATAAAAAATTGAAAATTTGAATTTTGTTTCTTGTAGATGGTATCTTGAATAAAGTTCAAATGTTGACATCTACTAAAATTTATGGAATCATAAATTCTATTTTCGGTGGTTAGCCACTATATGATCTAATTATAAAATGATTATAGGATTACCCATATGCAGGGGAAGATAAGATAACAAATAAATATAATCATGCACTGATTGAAACATAACCTACATGAGATAGGATCATTATTGTTACTAAATTACATGCCTCATGTATTGATTTGCAGTGATAGGTAAACATAAATTTCAAAATATTATAAGTGCTACTAGTGGGAATTTATCATGCCTCTATCCCAAGAATCTGACATGAAGTTGACATGACAGGGGAGTGATCTTGACTATAAATGCCAAAAATTTACCCCTCAAGGGGTACCTATGTTGAACTTTCCACTTAAGTGGTTTAATCAAATTAAGAAAGATTATAGAGTATTTAGGGTATTAACTAAATGGTCTATGGGTTATCCTAGGTGCTTTGGCTAGCTTGGCACTTAGAGGGGATGAAAATGGCCCCTATGCATACTTCATGTATTTATTTGTAATGATAGGTAGACATCAATTTCATAATATTACAAGTGCTAGTGCTGGAAATTTATCATGCCTCCATCCCAAGAATTAGACTTGAAGCTGACATGATAGTGTTGGAGAGTTTTCATTGATGTCATGGTCATGTCATGGAGGTGTCCCAATGAGTCAAGCTGAAGTAACTTAATATTCTAAGTGACAATGGCAAAGTGTGCAATGTGCTTGTCCCAGTATGCTTGAAGTTGGCTTGGTCAATATTCTATTTTGGCATGGTTAGAGATGATTTGGGATTAATATGAAGTATTGATCATATGAAAGAGGTCCCATAAGAATTTTTCTATACTTTGATTGCTTTTGTGCCTGAGTGGATTTCATTTGCTTGATCAATATTTTGATCTAGACATTTTAGGTCTTGTGGTAAAAAATCTGAGTAGGAATTTTGATAACATCATAATTACCATGTGTGGAGTAGTCAAGGAGATTTGGTCGTATGCTTATGATATCATTAGTCCCTAGTTATTATTATCTAAATCTCAAGTAATGCAATGAATCAAAACTAAAAATATGTGTGTGTACAAATCTGGGCTCCCAGGCATTTTAACAATGTTTTCTATGTTCAAACAGAGCCGAGTAAACAATTTGGTGATGTCATATCTCACACATATGAAATGTTTATGAGAACATTAATATATGGATGAATTATCCTATGAGATAAGATCTTATGCACTAAATCTTAGGTCATGAAAATAACTTATACAAAATATATGCAAGTGCAAAATTGGGTTCCCAGGAAGTTTGATAGTGTTTTCCCATACTTTGCCAAATGTGCATGTGGTAAGAGACGCTGAGTAGGTATTTTGATGTAGTCATATTTTGCACATGTGGTAGTTTCATAATAATTTGATCATATGGGTGTGTTCATTTTTAGGTTTTGTTGATTTTCACTAACTTTCAAGTCATGCAATGAAATACATAAAAAGATATGCATGTGCAAGGTTATCCTTCTAGATAGTTCTTGACATAGTTGGCTCTATGGCAAAAAAATTTGAGTGAGCAGCTTAATGGAGTTATGTCTCACATGTGCAAAGGTTTCAAGATCATATTGATACATGAATATATTATCCTATCTGATGAGATCATATAGCTCAAGTTTTAGGTTATGAGATTGTTCGAGGCAAAAGTTATTAAGGAGCAAAAATGACATTCTACGTAAATTGTAATAGTTCCCATATTTAGCCAAATTTGTGAAGGGTAAAGACCAAGACCAAATGAAGATCCAATAGTTCACAGGTGATTGTACAAGATTTAAATAATTATGTGTCTTAAGTGATATGGTAAGAAGTGTTTAAAGTTTAATGCTAAGCAAAGGTAAAGGAAAAGGATCAAATGGTTTGTGTGTATTCATATAGATTGATCTAAAGACATGATTGGAGTCAAAGTGGTTAAAGTGACTATTGTTTAACAATGTTAAATTTAAAGATCTTTTTAATAAGATAGACTTTTCATGATTAATCTAAGTCATGAGGACATAAAATGATAGCATAGTGTCTGAGGTATAACTGTGACCATTGGCATTTGAATATTTGAAATTTGTAAAGGGAAAAACTAGTGCTCTGTATATTGTCCATAACTTTTGATTTAGGTAGAATTTGTTCATGGTGTTAAAAGCAAATTTTTAGAGGACTCCAATTTGCATTTGGAGATATAGATTTAAAGGTCTAAAAATGTGTACATTCAAATTTATGATGTTTAAATTTTGACTATGTTTTTGTGTTTTCTCTGCAAGTAAATTGATAAAAATATTTGAGCTTGTTATGATGCTATTTCCATGTCTCATGATGACTTATCTAGTAGGGAGTGTTGTAGACTCCATGAGGATGAATTGTGTGGTCTTTGGAGGTTTGACCAATTTATATTTAGTATAAACATTTGCTAAGAAGTTATTTGTGTGTTCATTCATGGTGTTCCTGTGTACAAGGCTACTATGTGAGTAGATTGAGCATACTTAAAAGTGAGAAAAGTTGACTATGATCATTTGAGGATGTCGAAGGGGACATAAGGAGTGCACCCATGTATTTTAATGTGGTCATGTGTTCTCATTTTTCTTGATGAAGTAGCAAATGGGTGAATAGGTCTTCATGAGACCTATAAGAGCTACAAGTGCTTAATTAAAAGGTTTAGTTGCTCAAGAGTGACCCATGGATGCTATGGATGGCCTATGAAAATTGTATTTATATATTTCTTCATAAGATATATGCCTTAAGGGTTAAGGCATGCCTAATGGCCGATCAAGATGTTGATAATCATAAAGGCTCTATAAATAGTGAAACCAAATGAGATGGTTTTAAGACTTTTGTAAGGCTTGGGTATAAACAGTGACTATTGAAGCAAAGGAAAAAGAAAAGTAGGTGTGCCCAATGAATGGTTTGATAAGCAGAACAAATTGAGGACTATGTGTATGACCTCTAGGTCATATTTTTGATGTTATAATACTGCTCTTACATATTAAAGATGAGCGAAGGATAGGTGATTTTTGTGTGAGCTTAAATGTTAATTTGAGAAGTAGATAAAAGTTTGGTATGTCTGGCTGACCCCATGGTCATGTTGTTGAGGTTGTGAAAGATTTTTTTAGGTTTGTTGATTGTGTATGAGCATAAAAGAGTGGAGTGATCCAAAAGGTGGATTTGGATGCATTGTAAGTGTGAGAAGCAGTGAAGGGGGGTTTGTTGTCAGAGGTCCATCATCAAGTGTAGAAGACATCATTTCAAAGGAGGTTCTAAAGGATTTGATCTTCCTTAGGTGCAAGTGCTCCTTGTGGAACTTTTTTTTCACTAAATTCTGGTCTAAAGGACTTGACCAATCTTTATTTTATAATCCCTTATAGGAAAAGTAGTCCAAGTGTTTTCAAGCTTAAGATTGCATTTTATTCCCCTAGAGGGTTTTCCACGAATATCTTATGTTGTGTATGTGATCTTAATTTATCCTTTTTATTTATTGCTATGAATGATCTATATGCTTTATGAATGATTGTATTAATTGACTAAGTATTTGAAGGGTTTGTAAATTGAATTAGATTCTTTGTCACCACTGATTCACTTCCCTCTCAATGGATTGTACCTATAAAAATTAGTATTAGAGCAAGTCCTTTGGTAAATGCTTAATGGATTGAAGGTGATCTAAGGTACAATATGGGTAGTCATCAAGTTCAAGGAGGTTTATCTAATAAGCAAGGACCAATGTTCAATGGATCTAATTATACTTTTCAGAGTGGAAGGATGATGACATGCATTATGTCCCTAGGGTTTGATGTATGAAAATTTATTTTGGATGGTTATGTTTTTCCTACTACTCCTCAATCTAGTACTGTAAACAAGAAGTTTTTTTATATTAATTGTATGACATTGAATGGCATTACTTATGGTCTTATAGAGACTGAGTTCACTAAGGTAGTCCATTGTAAATATACTAAAGAGACATGGGAAAAAATTCAAATAATTTATGAAGGAGATTAAAATTTCAAGCTTGTTATGTTGTATACTCATAGAAGGAAATTTGAAAGTCTCAATATGAAGGAAGAAGATTCTATGGCATCCCTTCTACAGAGATTTGAGGAGATTGTGAACACCATCAGAGGTCTTAGAGAGAACCTTGAAGAGTCAAATATATTTTAAAAAGTATTAGGGTCCATATCCCTCAAGTTTGATCCAAAAGTATCTACTATAGAATAAATTCATGATCTTACTTAGTTGAAGATGAATCAATTGCATAACACCCTTATTGCCTATGAGATGAGAGAAAATGATGATACACCACCAAATAAGGAAACAAATTTCTGGACTAAAAATAAGCCAAAAAGGAAGTTTCAAGGTAATAAACTTAAGGAGGATGACATTTCTGTTATAGATGAGGATGAACTAATTTTTTTGATTTTAAGGAAATTAAAAATAGGTTAGGGTAAGTATAAGGGTAAACTACCTATCAAATGCTTCAATTATGGAGAGGTAGGACATTTTACTAATAATTTCCCTCATAAGTATAATAAGGATGATGATGAGTAGCATGATGAAGGTCATGATGATGGAAAGAGATTATTTAGGTTTGATAAAAGCAAAAAGGGATTCGTAAGGTTTAACAATAAGAAGTACTTTAAGGACAAAAAGAGTCTCCACACCAAAGAATATTATAGCCTATCATATGAGAGTTAAGTTAATGACAAATTATGATCATGAAGTTAATGTTCCTACTAAATATGAACCCTTATTCATGGTTGAGGAAGGTAGTTTCTCACATCAAACATAATCTACCTAGAGTGATTCAGATGATGATAAAGATGAGGTGGATTGTGAGATTGAATTGATGCATGCCCCTGAAGAACTAAAGATTGAGAAGAAGGTAAATAATAATATAAAATATAATCTCAAGGACTATGAGGATCAATTAAATGTGTTTTAGGAAAGATTGGTTAAAGACTTTATAGACCATGAAGGTGTTGTCATGTTTCTTAATTCTAAGTTGGAATTTATGTCTACAACTCTAAGAGCCAAAGAAGAAGAATGCTCAAGGTATGATTATAAGATTGTGTCTTTGAATGATGAGTCAATGAATTATACACACAAGGTGAAATCATTTTCAAGATTGATAAAAGTTCTAATGATGTGGATGGTATCCTAAAAACTCAAAATTTAGCTAGTGACAGATTTAGATTGGGTTTTAATGAAGATCCCAAAGTTGCTTCTCAAGTTGACATGAATGTCAATGAGAGAAAGGTGGATGATATTTTAAATACAAATCATCAGATAAGGAATGGATGTGGTAGCAGAATAAAGATAAATCAGATCAGACAACCAAATACCACGAAATATGTAAATTTTAAATGTTACTACCATACTTGTAATTAGTTTGGGCATAGAGCTAGAGAATATAATAGACCTATTAGAAATGAGTTTTTATGGAACTATGATGGGGGTCATTAGTCAAAAGGTGTGAGAAAAGTTATGTGCTTCAACTATCTTAATGAGGGACACTTTGATAAGAATTATCCAAATAAGGAAAGGCAAGGTAAGTCTTCTTCAAAAATATTTATTTGTTTTAGTTGTTATGACATTAGACACATTGATAGTTTTTGTACAAACAAGGTAAAACAAGCTGAGTTTCCATCAAGAAGTATTATTTGCTACAACTATGAGAATATTGGTCACATTACTAGATTATGCAAGTAAAGGCCCACAAGTCAAATTAGGTTCAATCAAGATCCTAGAGTCCAAGGAAGAAGGTGAGTTATCTCATGGAGACAAAAAGTGGTTATTATGAATTATTATGAGTCTATAGGTCCAAGTAATCTATTTTCTATGGTGGATAATTCTACAGAAGGTGAAGAGTGCCAAGGGCTCTCATAATCTGCTGATGTTGTGAACAAAGAGACCAAGCTCAAGGAAAAGACCAAGGTACTTATTCAGGCTAGTTTTAAGGTAAGTATGGATCCAAGTGAACATCCTATTATTGCTAATAAAGTATCATTCAAAGAACATCAATTTTTAGTTCCTAGAGATGAGGTTCCAAGTTACAAGGAAGATTCTATAAATGAAAAGGTATTGCATGAATCTATGTTATCTCCATGTATTGTCAATCCAGTCATAAAAGAGAATATTATAGTGGATGAACATGTTGCTTTTCTTAAGCATAACAAGAAGAAGAAATATAAGTACCAGGTGACTAAGGAGGAGAAATAATATGAGTTATGGGAAACTCCTAGTTTCACATTGTTGTACGACATTATGATGTAAGGTGTCTCTGCCTATGCTTCTTAGGAGACATATATCTTATGGAGAAGTAAATTTGTCTGATAAAGATCATAATGCAGAAATGTATATAGAGTTGTGTTTATCTTAGAAGGCCATTGGTTAAGGGGGAGCAACAAGTTCATGAGCTTGCTCTAGAGGTTTATGAAGGAGCTATAATATAAGATCAAAATCGGTGTTTCTAGATGATTTAATGAGATTGATGAAATGTCAAGAAGAGTTTAATTCTCAAAAAAGTCTATGCACTTATTTGTGATTTGTTCCAAGTGATTTCAATATTTGAAGATCATTTTTATACAATTGGAGAATTTTTGTTTGATCTTGGGTTTCCTAGTTTGTGCTTTAGTGTATGCACATCTTAAAATGGGTTGTAGGATGTATGGGTTCTAAAAAATTTAGAATCTCAAATCTTGGTCTAGAACTGTGTAATGTTTGTCTCTAGGTTTACAATAAGTTGCAAAGGTGGATGTTGACCAAAAGGAGGTTTGTTGACTCTATTTGTTTTTTAGATTCTAGGGTTTTAGGCTATGCTAGAAAAGTGGTTTACCTTATGAGTTAAGGTCTAAGGCTTATTAATATATTAAATGCACTAAATGGGTTATCAAATCAAGATTCACAGAGATTTGAAGGTTTTTGGGTTTCAAGTTATTCATTTTTTTTGACAAAATGGAGCCCCAATTAGCTAGTAGGTTTATGAAGAAAGTATATAGCATAGGATAATTTAGGTGTTTCAAATTGGGTTGCTTTAAGGGGAATAAGAGAGAGATATAGATATGATGTTTTAGGTCTTGAAGATGTGTTTACTAAAATTTGTGGGCTCTACAATTTCTAGGTAGGGCTATAAGGAGTCTAGACAAGCCTATTATTAAGATTTGATGTTTTTGCTTAGTGTTTATAAAATATCAAGGTATGTATGTTTCAAGGAGAGTTCCTAGGTTATTTTTAGAACATGTTTCCTATTTGGTAAGTGGCATGAAGTTCTGTTGGTGGTTTCTCATGATGTGTGGAGATTTGAAGATGCTCGAGAGGGGAAATGGCTGAAAGATCTTTAGGGGAGTCCCTCTCAGATGTTTCTTGGTGAGTTCCATCATATTTTAGTACTTTTTTGTGTTCTTTCTTCATTGGATGCAATTCTTGGTTTAAGATATTGTTGGAATGGAGTAAGAAGAAGTTGTTAAGGCAAGAAGAGGTAGGCTCAAAGTAAGGGGGAGTTTATACTATCTTTCTAAGATGGTATTATCCTATTGGTAGTATTTTAAAGTCCTTAGGATCACATGGTGCCCATTTTGTCATTGTGTCAAAGGGGGAGAAAGTTCTTATTATGGGAGTGCTTGGAGAGAGAGAAGGAAGGTGAGTTGTATATCTCTATATGATGGTTGTTAACATCAATGACAAAGGTGGATATTGTTAGAGAGTTGTTAATAATGTCATGGTGATGTCAGGGAGGTGTCCAGGTGAGTGGATAATGTGCCTTGATAGTCTAAGTGACAATGAAAGAGTGTGTAATGTGCTTGTCCTAGTATACTTAAAGTTATCTTGGTTGATCTTCTATTTTTACATGGTTAGACATGATTAGGGATGAAACTAAAGTATTGAGCATGTGAAATAGGTCCCATAAGAATTATTCTATGCTTTGAGTGCTTATGTGCATGAGTGAGTTTCATCTGGTTGATCATTATTTTCATCTAGACATTTTGGATCTAGTGCCTAAAAATTTGAGTAGGCATTTTATTTATGCCATAATTGCCACATTTGGATGAGTCAAAGGAATTTGGTCATATGGTTGTGATCTCATTAGTCGCTAGTTGTTATGTGCTAAAGCTTAAGTCATGAGATGAAGTGAAGCCAAATATATGTGTGTACAAATTTGGGATTCTAAGCATTTTGATAGTGTTTTTTATGTTCAAATAGAGCCGAAGAAGCAGTTTGGTGACATAATATCTCACACATATGAAAATTTCAAGAGAAGATTGATATATGGATGTATTCTTCTATGAGAGGATATCTTATGCACTGAATCTCAAGTCATGCAATTAAGTGTGACAAAAGATATGTAAGTGAAAAATTGGGATCTTAGGCAGTTTGAAACTGTTTTCCCATACTTAGCCAAATTTGCATGTGGAAAGAAAAGTTGAGTAGACATTTTGATGTAGTCATACTTCACATGTTTGGAATTTTCAGAATAAGTTGATCATAAGGGATTATTTAGTTTTGTGCCTAGTTAATTTGCGTTAATTTTTAGGTCATTCAATGAAGTGCATCAAAATATATGCATGTGAAAATTTGGCCTTCCAGACAGTTCCTGACATAGTTGGCTCTATGGCAGAAAAATTTGAGTGAGAAAATTAATGGAGTTATATCTCACATGCATAAAAGTTCTATGAACAGATTGATACATGAATAGATTCTCCTATATTAGGAGATCATATGGCTCAATTTTCAAGTTGTGACATTATTAGAGGAAAAAGTTATTAAGGAGAAAAAATGACATTGTAGGTAGATTGCAATAGTTTCTATACTTATCCAAATTTGTGAAGGGTAAATACTAGGACCAAATGAAGATACAATGGGTCATGGGCGATCATATAAGATTGATCTAATGATGCATCTTGAGTGATATTGTGAGAAGTGTTCGAAGGTAAACACTGAGAAAAGTTAAAGGATAATGATCAAATGGTTCTCATGTATTCATATAGATTGATCTAACAATGTGAGTGGATTTAAAGTGGTCAAAGTGACTATTATTTAACAATGTTAAACATTGAACTCATTATAATAAGATCAATGGTAATTGATTAATCTATGCAGAGAGGACACGAGATGATAACATAGTGTCTGATGATTAATTATGACCATTGGCATTTAAATATTTGAATTTTGCAAAGGGAAAAACCAGTGCTCTATATTTTGTCCATAACTTTTGATCCAAGCAAAATCTACTCGGTATTTTATACATAAATTTTGATCCAAGTAGAATTTACTCAAGGTGCACAAGGAAAATTTGTTGATGGATCCAAGGCACATCTGAAAATATAGATTTAAAGTTCTAAAAGTGTGTACAGTCAGAGTTATGGAGGTTCAAATTTGACTATGTTTTCATGTTTTCTCTATAAGTAACTCAAGAAGGATATTTGATATTTCTTTTATGGTATTTCAAGGTCTCATGATGACTTAGCTATATGGGAGTGTTTTATAATCCATGAGGATAATTTTTGTGGTCTTTATAGGCTTGACCTATTCATATTCAGTATGAACAATTTCTAAGAAGTTGTTTATGTGTTCATTCATGGTGTTCCTGGGTACAAGGCTACTATGTTAGTATATTAATCATACATAAAAGTGATTAGAGTTGACTATGATCATTTGAGGATGTCGAAGGGGACATAAGGAGTAGACCCATGTATTTCAAAGTGGTCTTGTGTTCTTAGTTTGCTTGATGAAGTGTTAAATGGGTGAATAGGTATATGTGAGACTTATAAGAGATACAAGGGCCTAATTGAAAGGTGTAACTGATGTAGTCATTTAAAATGCAAAATTTGGAAACTTGAGTATGACTAATTTTACCCAATCCATAAGTCTATTTTTATTGATTTCTTAACCTTCTTAGGCATATTTTCATAGTTTTCTAGTTATATATAGCCTTCTAGACTAAACCCTTGCTGACCCAAGCTGATCTTCCTATGAAAAATCCATCCCACCAAGTCTCATACCCTTAGGATAATAGCACCCAAACTTGGACTACAATTATAAAACTTAGGTTGCCTATTTTTGGCACTATTGTCCAAGTGCAAAGTTAGCTCAAATGGTCATATTATCCTAGATCCTTATCAAAATTCATGTCAGCCTAATGCTAATTCATTTAACCCATGATCATCAAATCCCTTATAAAAGGCCATTCAAAGTCTATTTAGAAGGGTTGGAACTCATTTACAAGAGAGACATAAGAATATAAGCAAGACTACTCGTTACTCGTCCATATTCTATGCATACAACCATCCAATAGTATTTTAAGCTTATTCAAACCTTTACACCAATCTCTAGTCATTCCAAGTACACCTAGTTTCACATTTACTTGCATTTTCATCACACTATTGCACGAAGAACTTAAATGAGAGAACTAAATATAGCTTGATCACTCCTCAGAGTATTGGTATGTAGGTAGTGTGCCCATACATAGGGTGTGAAGTGAATCTATTGTATCCTTTACACACTAACCCCTTTTACCTATTTGCCAAAGTTCCATTTAAGTGCATAAAAGATATAATCGCATGAAGAATTAGCTCTACAAGGATTTCTATTGATAGTGAGGATTTAAAATTTGGTATACAAGATCACACAAATGTTGTAAGCAAAACCCAAAAAATTCAAATCTCAGTGAGTAGTTTGGATAATAGTGGTAAGACTAGGACTATAACACTAGATTTTTGGGTGTCTTGTTTTGGATGGTATTGTCCAATCAAAGAATGAACTCCAAATCTCAATTTTTGACAATGTTCTAGTCTTGTTCCTCTAGTATTAGGCTTTGTATCAACCATATCAACCCAAAATAAGCTAAGTCATATTTTATCTCACTATTAATATTTTTATAAAAGGCAAAAATACAACTTGTTTAAATAAATTAGTGGTTTAATTATTGCATATTATTTACTAATTTTATCTACTCAGACCCATTTATTATTTAGGAATTAAAGATATAATTTTCCAAAAATAGTAAATTATTTGATGAACCTGACTTGTTTCAAATTTCATATTAAAACCCAAGAAACCTTAGGGTAAAAGGGTAAATTGCTAGCTGATTTTTCCCATAAATTTCTGAATTTTTCTTGAATATTAAAATTAGAAATTCCTCTCAAATTATAAAATTCTATAGTAAATTTTCAAAAATATTTTATTTCAAACCTTAGTTGCATCAAATAGCTCCCAGTATATTTTTGATCATTTTCTAAATTTTTAGTTGCATATTAAAATTAAAAAATCACTTTAAATGTCAAAAATTCATAGTAATTTTCAAAAAAAATATTTTTCTCAAATCCCTAGTTACATCTACTAGGTCCCATTAAATCACTAATTTTTCCATAAAAATTTGAATTTTATCTTGCATACTAAGCTCAAAAATTCAATTTCAAATTTTAAAAATTCATAGTATTTTGTAAAAATATTAAAAAAAAATCCCCAGTTGCATGTACTAACTCTTATTTTTGCTTCTTGAGTTATCACCTTACATCTATAATCAAATTGCCAAAATGATGTTTATATATTTACAAAATTTTCTTACATTTATTGAAAATAATAAGGAAACTATAATAGACCCTATCATGTACATGAATGATGAAGTCTATCATATGTTAGTACAAAGCTTCATTCTTTGCATTTCATGCTTATTATTCATTATATGGGATGATGTTAAGCTCGTTATTCTTAAAGATGTTAATATATCTTTTGCATCACCTCCCTTGGAGCCTCTACCTTATGTTGAGTCACGTTGCATGGTCCATTTTACCCTTCCTCAGGTCACTACCCGTCACCAAAGAGCCTAGTTGAAACTTTGTATCCCTCCCCCACCTCAACCAATCAATTATCTTTTCTCTCCTCTCGTAACTACTACTACTCTTATATAGAAAACAGATAATGTGGTTAGAGCTATTACTCAACATGTCACTATACCTCTTCCACCTAGCTAGGAGCCCCATCACCCTTCTATTCCTACCCAACCCAGAGCAAACCCACCCACACATGTAGATTTGCACAAGGCATATGACATTGTTGACCAAATGAGAAACACTCTAGGTAAGATTTCATGTTACAAATACTTTATAAAGCTAATGTATTCAAGGATTTTCTTTATTAGGAACTCAATAAGACTTCTATTTCGATTAGTTCCTAATCTCCTTATTTTGCATTAGTAGTGAACACTTTAAAAACTATATAATATGTAATTTATCTTGATAGTGAGGAGATGTCTTCTCTAAAAATTATTGATCAAAATTTTCATCTATTCATACAAGTTCAAGTCAAAACTAGCACAGTCTAGAGAGTTCTTCTTGATAGTGTTTTTGGACTGATTATATGTAATATCATGTTATTATAGGCCATGGGTGTAGATTTGGCACCCATTCAAAAATCATATAAGAACATTCAAGGATTCGATGATATACCCTGATAGACATTGGGCACTATTACTTTAGATATCATGGTGGGACCAAAAACCCTCTCTACACAATTCTAGGTCATGCCAAGTCCTCTCCACTATAATATTTTACTCAGATGACCCTGGATACATATTATGGGGGGAATTATTTCTAATGTACATCGATATACTAAATTTATACATGAGGGATATCTATACACATGTCCAAGAGACAACCAACCATTTAGATATTATCAAACTATAGAGTCATCTTCAACTATTTCACAAGATGGGACACCTTATCTCATAGTATAACCACCACCTCATTGCATTTCTCTTGATCAGATACATACATATGAGGTGGGAGGGACTATCACTTCTCACACTCTTCCACTTATAGTCATACCTTTACCTCCAGATATTCTACCAATCATAGCATCTTAAGCCATTCCAACTACTCTATCCATCACTATTTTAACACTTGTTACACATCCAAAATCATTGAAAGCAATACCAACAGTTCTAGTTGATTCCATAGTTACGCCACTAGTTACATATATCTTTGCAGTGGTATCATCTTCTATTACTATAAATAATGAGACTACCATATGATAGTTACCCCTTGTGGTAAACTCTAAGTTACCATATATACATGATGTTGATACAGATTCATAGGCTTATTTAGATGATGATATAGCCACCACACTCACAGATGACTATTTGTGTGGATTAATCTTTACACAAATTGACCTAAGAGAGTATTGAGATGACTCTAGATCTCTCATTCCACACCTTACATCACTTTCAACATCTCACACTACACTCTCAGGATCTATTTAACACTCATGACCATAGACATATCACTTGGCACATATAGTTTGCATGGTTACCTCTAAGGATATAGAGTCAATTATTCAGATTTAGGAAGGCAACACACAGCATCAACCATAGTTTATGTTATATATATTACTTGATATTAGATTGATCACATTACCTATAATATGACTGAAATCTATCATCAAATTATCATAGCAAGATGGTTGACCATTTTATACTTTTTATAGGGTTACATGACATGATACAAAATCATGTACTTCACAATAGAGATTGGATAAACTAAAGGATAGAGGAATTATTCAAATTATAACACCACCAACATCACCAGCTCCACCAATTCCACTAAAGTCATCTGCTAGAAGGATTAAACACCCCAAAGTAGAGTCAACATCTCCACCTCTAGAACAACCTTCAGTTTACCTTTGGCATGGTGAGACCATAGTCATAGCATCTATAGCATAGGATGATACTTATGATGATGATATCAAAGCATTTGATGATGTGTGTGACCCTTTCCTCCATTTCTATCCCCAGTAGAATCCATCCTCAGATCCTTGCACCTCTAACCTAGTCTTTTTATCGTCATGTACATACTAATTTCTTTTCATGCTTATACATAGTCTCTTTTCAGAATTGCTTATACATACTCCTTTCTACATGCATATACATAGATTACTTCAAAAATACAAAAATAATATAATATTTCAAAAATATCAAAAACATTCAAATATATACAAAAAAATGTATATATTTTGATTGTATGCATCATCTATGTTTTACACTGCTAGTACTATGATAGTACTTACATTTTATATTTCATGCTATTGTTTGTCGATTTATCTAAATTATCATGCTTCACTTGATCTTATTTGAGTGTGTGATATGACATCCAAATCTTTGACTACTTCACTCTACCCATTTATGGGGCATCCTACTTCTACATTTGAGACAAACATCGATATACATGATGCCATGATGAACATCATGCTCCATCCCTCCTTTCTAACAACTAAAAACTAAACCTTTCAATTCTAATTCAATACATTTCATATGCTTTTACATTGTTACATATATCTAGGCATGCCCCAATTGATCTTACAATCTCTCAATATAAATATTGCTATATCTCAAGATATCTTATCAATTAGCTTTGCTATATCATGTATCTATGTAACATAACACACTTGTAGGGCTATCTCTTCTGAAGTTAGTCATTATAGGGGCCTCATTCCTACCCTTAGGAGAGGGGGAAATGAATAGGGGTTTTGTCATAGATATCAGAGCTCTTAGTGGTCAAAACAACATTTTTTAGAACACATAGAATAGAATCCAAACATCAAACTAGGTAGAACAGACTAGGAAGACAATAGAGAATAAAGAATAGTTATTATATTTGGCCTTGGATAATATCCCCAAAGTATGACTATAGTGGCAAATAGAAAGTGTCCTATTTTTAGCACTCTTTTATAGACAACAAAAAAATCAATCTTTCTAAAAACAGATAGAAAGGTGAGTTCAATCATAGGTTTGCCAATATAACATAGTCCAGATTCAACATGTTTTAGTATATTTTTTTCTCAAATAATCTAGATATAGGGGGAATCATACGTAACATGATGGTTCTCACTTCCATTTTTAGATTACATATTTGATATAACTTCAATATTAGAATCCATGTTCTAAGCACTAGTTATTAAGAATAATGTGCATGGCACATTGGTCCTCTTCTATTTTTGAGTTTAGTTTATTTTCCCTAAGTATTCATAGTAGTTGCATGCCTTAATCCATATGTAGGTGTTTGGAATCATTTTTTATATGGCTTTCATATAATATTAACTTCCCAAGAACCCAAGTTCTTGAGTTGGCTTCCACATAAGCCTATTGCACCAATTTCAGAGTAGATTTCATACAAGCCTAGTCTTCATCTTTAAAAATGGCCAAGAGTGGACTAGTTTCAAGCATACATTTGGCTATACATGCTAACATTGTTAGATTAGAATAAATTCATAGGCTTCAAGAGACATTTCATATGACATCTATTCCATAATGGTATCACTTCATAGCTTCACTTCATGGGGTAATGATGGATCCAAAAGACTAGCTAGCATTTATTTTCTTGAGCCACTTATTCAAAGGTATTGGACACATAGTCCAAACATCGATTAATACATGCATGATTTGATAGCTTTACTTACTAGGTGATGATGGAGTCGAAGGGCCTATCTTTGCATTCTTGAGCCACTTCTCGGGAATCAAGCACTCAACTCCATTCATGATATTACTTTTGGTACAATAAACACCCAACACAATCCAGCTTCATAAAAAATTCACACTTCACACCGTGCTCTCTTTATAAACATCCAACATCACACAGCTTCATGAGTTTCACCTTTACAGGTAAGTTCATGTACACTTTATATTTTTTATTTATCCTATTATTTATCTTTGTTGCATCACTATAATAAAGGGAGGGAAAATGTAGTCATATAAAATGTAAAATTTGGTAATTTGAGTATAACTAATGACAACCAATCCATAATTCCATTTTGCTTGCTCTATTGACCTTCGTTGGCATGTTTTCATAATTTCCTAGTTATCTATAGCTTTATAGACTAAACCCTTTCTGACCTAGGATGATCTTCCCATGATAAATCCATCCCCCTAGGTTTCCTACCCTCAGGACAAAAGCACCAAAACATGGACTACAACGTTGAAACTCACACTGTTCTATTTCTTGCACTATTCTCCAAGTGTAAAGTTGGTTCAAATGGTCATATTATCTCAGATCCTTATCCTAATTCATGTCAACCTAATGTAAATTAATTTAACCTACAATCATTAAATCCTCTATAAAATTCCATTTAGAAGGGTTGGCACTCATTTATAAGAGAGAAGCAAAAATACAAGCAAGACTACTCAAGCACTCTTCCCTATTCTCTACATGCAACCATTCAATAGTATTTTAATATTATTAAAACCTTTACACTAGTCTCTAGTCATTCCAAGTACACCCAATTTCACATTTACTTGCATTTTCATCGCACTATTACACCAAACACTTCAAATGGAGAACTACATATAGCTTGATTCCTCTTCAGATTATTGGTATGTAGGAAACATGCCCATACTTAGGGTGTGAAATGCATCTAGCATATCCTTTACACACCAAACCCTTTTCCCTATTTTCCAAAGTTTCATTTAATTGCATATAAGACATAAACACATGACGAATTAACTCTACATGTAGTTTCATTGATAGCACAAATCTAAAATTTGATACATAGGTTGACATAGATGTTGTGAACAAAAACCCAAAAAATCATATCTCTATAAGTAGTTTAAACAATAGCAACAAGACTAGGACTACAGTGTCAGATAATAGGGTGTCCTATTTTAAGTGGTCCAATCAAAGAACAAACTCCAGATCTTAATTTATGACAATAGCCCAGTCCTATTCCTCCAGTATTAGACTCTATCTCAATTGTAACATCCTGAAATAAGCTAATTCATATTTTATCTCACTCACTACTATTTTTATAAAAGGAAAAAATAAAACTTGTTTAATTAAATTAGTGGATTAATTATTGCATAATATTTACTGATTTTATCTACTCATACCCATTTATTATTTACGAATTAAACATCTAATTTCCCAAAAATAGTAAATCAGCTGCTTACAATTAACCCATAAATGCTATGTATAACCTATGAATATTGCATTGATCTATGTCTTCATATGATATATGGCTTAAGGGTTAAGGCATGCCTACTGGTTGACCAAGATGTTGATAATCATAAAGTCTCTTTAAATAGTGAAACCAAATGAGATGGTTTCAAGACTTATACAAGGCATGGGTTTGAATAGTGACTGTTGAAGTGAAGGACATAGAAGAATAGGTGTGCCTAGTGGATGGGTTGACAAGTAGAGTGAATTGAGGACTTTGTGTATGACCTATAGGTCATATTTTTTATGCCAGAATGGTGATCTTGTAGATTGAGGATGAGTGAAGTATAGGTTATTTTTTTGTGAGTTTGGAGGTTGATTTGAGAATCAGATCAAAGTGTGGTTTGTGTGAATGACCCCATGGTCATGTTGATGAGGTTTTGATAGATTTTTTGTAAGTTTGTTAATTGTGTATGAGTAGATAAGAGTGGATTGATCCAAAAAGTGGATTTGGATGCATTATGAGTGTGAGAAGAAGTGAAGGGTGTTGTGTTATTTTAGGTCCATAATTAGGTGTAGAAGACATAAATTCAAAGGTGGAGGTTTTCTTTTTAAAGGAGGTTCTAAAACATTTGATCTTTTTTAGGTGAAGGTGCTCCTTGTGGAACTTTTATTTCACTAAATTCTAGTCCAGAATACTTGACCACTCTCTGGTTTGTCATAGATTATATGACAAGTAGACTAAGTGTTTTTAGGAATGGGAGTGGGTTTTATTCCCTAAGAGGATTTACCACATAGATCTTGTGTTGTGTATGTGATCTTTCTTTATCCTTCTTTTTCACTGCTATGAATGATCTATATGCTTCATGAATGATTGTATTAATTGACTAAGTATTTGTAGGGTTTGTAAACTGAATTAGATTGTTTATCACCCCTTATTCATTCCCTGTCACCCTCTCAGTGTATTTTACCTCTCATAAATATGGGAGTAATCTTGAATATAAATGCAAAAACTTTACCCCCTCAAGGGGTACCTATGTGGAACTTTCCACTTAGGTGGTTTGATTGAATTGAGGAAGATTATAGAGTATTTAGGTTATTACGCAAACCTTCTATAGGTTATCATAGCTGCTTTGGCTATTTTGTCACTTATATGGGATGAAAATGGCCCCTATAAGACTTTAGATTTCTACTTAGGTTATATGTGGCTTGATATTTCTGTCTGGGCTCTATGAGACATGAGATTTCTATAAATTTAGGTTACATGGCTGAGTTGGAATACTATTACACTAAATGGCCTAACTAGAATGCTATTTTCCCAATGGACAATACTTATTATAGTTTTATTTTGGTAGAAACATTTATCTAGATTTCATTATAAAGTGGAGACTCTTATTCTAGTGTGATAATGGCTAAAACCTTCTCTTGTAAAGAAGACAATCCTTTTTTTGTGGCTAAAACTTTCACACATAGAACACATACTAAGCAATTTATTGTAAGCTAATTTTTGGGTGAAATGAGTCTCATAAGGGCTTATAATTATGTACTTATATCTAGTTTTTGGCTTACATTGATGGGGCACTAATAATATGAAAAATCAGGGTTCTTAAACATCCATAATCTAAGGAGATTTATTTTTTCATCTTTTCTCCACTATTTGGATTCCATTCATTTTATCTATTTGTTGTTTTCCATATCGAGTTTTTAGTGTTAATAACCAAAGTACTACCTTAGGAAGGGTTTACTTCCCTTATTTTTCCTTAGTGTTATACCAAAGTATCTTATTCTACGATAAGGAATGAATAAGGTTCTTAAATATGTATTTATATTGATACATAAATAATTGTATAATTAAGATGAATAAAACATAAGTATGGTTTTAATTTTATAGACATTAATCCCAATACAAGTTGAGCTCTACTAATTTTGTTATTCTCAAGATTTATCAATATCAACTTATACCTTATATTGTTGGTGACGTTTAGTGTCCCATTTAGAGCATTATTTTGAAAATTCCTATAAAATTATTCATTCCATGGATTAGAAAATAGTTTTATGGTTGTAACTTGTGGTTATAGTAGGAGGAAAAAATGAGACACATAATATTTCAAGAAGGGGCAACTCAACAATTTCAAAGTAAATATTTCCTATAAACCTTACACTTTCCATTGCTCTAAGAAAAAAATAATATTTAATGAGAAAATAAATTTATTTAGTGTTAGATTCATAAAAAATGCATGGGCTAAACATCTATTCAACTCAACAAACTGACATCATTATCAACTATCATAAAGTAGTCAACCATAGAGGAGTTTCCAATAATTCATATAAATTGTTGCTCATGTCTCTGATAAGAATAATCAATTATTTAAGGGTATGGACATCTTAAGCTTTCAATCAGACTAGTGGTTCCTAAGAAAACTACTTACAAGTATTGAAGATGAGAAAATTTAGATAATTTAGGTAAAGTTCCATTCAATTTTTTGTTTGATAGATGTTTGATAAATTTAGAAAAAAAAAAAAAAAAACATGTCTAGTTGCTTTATAAGAGATTCCCAGAAAAATGAAAAGTAACACCAAAGAAAGCTAGAGACTATTAGAATTTATCAATACACAAAACCTTCAATAAGGTTCCATTTCTCTAATACACATTGCATTAGATTATCTTTAGTTAACAATAAAGACTTAACTTTTTAAATTTTCAAAACTATTTATTGATGGAAAATTAACTTAAGAATTTTCATTTTGATATAATTTTATTTGTTTGAAGAGGCAAAAGATTCCACCCATTGGCATTGCAATATTTATATATGAAGCTTCCTTCTATAGATAGTAAAATACTTCTAAATATAGGAAAATACTTATTAATCTCTAGTTCTTTCTAAGGTAAACCCTCATTCATAAACTTGGCTTCTTAGAATTGAAAATTATGTAGCTGACAACTTGAGAACTAGGATATGAATCTTTGGCACACTGTCTTGTTGATATATTGAAGAAGTTAATTTCTCTAGGTCAAAGGTAATGAATAAATTTTAGAAAATTTCTAGATTCTAAGGGTACTTAACTATGATGTTTTACAATTCAAATTTTAGTGATGGAATTTTAGTCGATGACTTTGTTTAATGTTTTCGTACCCATCTAATCAATCCATATTTCCCTATACAAACCTATCTATAAGCATCATCAAATTCCAATGCAATAAAAAAAAAATATATCTACATGTCTATGATCAAATCAGGAAAATGCAATCAAGAATAAAGGTCCCTACATTGAACAAAACAAGTTTTACATATGTTAAGTTCAAGGATTTCACATAGTTTTACATATTTTAAGTTGAAGGATTTCACAAAGAAATTTTCATTAGATACTAATTTTTTGGGGTTTTATACTCTTTTATAAAATTCCTACATCTTTTCTCCCTTATAACCATTTATGAAAGGAGCTATATTCACATATTCAATACATTAAAAGTTAGTATTTTATGTTTACATATATAAGATCAATTACAATTAAAAAGATATAATATATATGTAACTCTATATTTATTCTATATTTTATTGATTACCATATCTACCACCAATGCATTTATATTTGGTAAATAAATCCAATGTCTCTCAAATAGTCATCACCCCTGCATGCAAGTCATTTTTATTTCTAAAGGCAAATGTATTCTGAGGGAAAAACTCTCCAGTGAATGTCCATTATAAGTTATAGAGACAATTACTTATACTAATAATCATAATGATGTAAGAAGAAAAACCAGAAATAAGTATAAAATAATTTTAATAATCTCACAATTTATTAATGTATAAGTCCCTTTCCAATATTCTAGCCAAAGCTAAAAGTAAAGTATACTTTCCAGATCTAGGTGGACCTAATAACAAGGTTATTCTACAATAGATATATCCAGATTGGTTATAATCATTGTGAAATTTAAATATCCTATTTTTTGTTCATATTACAATGTCTTGAAAATTATTAACCTAATGTTACCTAGATGTATTTAGGATATTGCTAAAATATTTAAGGATAGTGAGTTTAGTCATCTTACTCAATGACAATCCAACCATGTGTAACGAGGCCTACACTTCATTTATTAGAAAATCTAAAATAATTTTGAGATTTTATAGCTACTTCTTAATTTTGTTCCAAGGACTAGATATTTTTGAGATACATAATTTATAAACAAAGAAGAATAATTAACTATTATTGAGATGGTCATCCCTCTCATTTTCCCCTCAGTTTCTTTCATATTTCAGTCAATGATGCATAAGAATAGGCCAACCTTCCAAAGGCCGTACCTTTTAACCCATAGCTCTGTTTGAGATATTCCACATGCCAAAACTATCATATCAAAAAAAATTGTTGCTACCTTAGGAAGCCTTATCTTCTTAGAGTTTATTTTGATATTTTTTGGAGGCCATACATGATCATTTGAGGGTTTGAAATTAATGTTTAATGATTTTTTTTAGAATTTTTAATTTTTAAATTTATACATTTTTAGGAATGGAGATCAAATTTAGTTGAATTTCATCCTATAGGCTAATTTTATCACTTAGGATATTTGAAGAGATTTTTAGAGTTGTGCACACTTGCATGTGAAACTTACCATAAATAATGGCTACTAAAAATAGATATTTTTCTTTTTTAGATTTTTTTTTTTTTTTTTAACATGTCAAATATAAATATTTAGTTGAGGATACTTTAAGAATATTTTGAGTTGTAATTATTTCAAGGCATTCAATATGAATCATTTTAGATTTATTGTTTTAGATCTTGGCCTATTGGTATTTTTATTGTCTTGATAGCTTTTGAGTTCATTATCTAGTATCAGATCAAGTTCAAATCTTGGAGGAGTAAATAATGGTGAGAGGATGAGGAGGTAGTGCACATATGAAATAGACTATACAAGAGCTTTAGAGGCAAGTGAAACAATTAACTGAGGTTATCACCAATCAACAGAGAAGACAAGGTGGTGATGAAGAAGACACAAATCATGATGAAGAAGTTCAGTAAGAAGAAGAACATTAATAGTAGCCACCATGGATAGAAAATAAGATTGTTTAGGATTTATAAGGAAGGAATGAAAGAATCAAGGTTGATTTTTTAGATTATTGAGGTAGTTCAAAACTAGAGGGGTTGATAGATTGGATTAATAGAATGGATAAGTTATTCGAGTGGAAGACTATGATAGAAGACAAGAATGTAAAGTTTGTATGCATGAAATTGAAAGGTCACACAATAATTTGGTGGAATCAATACATAAAGAGAGATAGAGAAAAGGTAAATATAATATTAATTCATGGCAAAAGATGGAGAAGAAGCTAAGGTAGAAATTTCTTTCTATGGATTATCCACAAACCCTATACAGAAGATTTCAAAATTTGAGGTAAAAATATCATAGTATACAAGAATTTTTAGATGAATTTTATAATCTTTCCATATGAGTGGAGCATGATGAAATAGAAGAGCAGCTAGCTACAAGATATATAGACAGTTTAAATTTACTATTCAAGATGAATTAACCATGCATATAATACTTTACATAGAGGATGCTTATCAATTAGCTTTGAAGGCAAAAGAAAAATAAAATAGTCAAAATTTTAGAAGAACATCTATTGATCCACAAAGAGGTGGATCCCCTCCAAATAGGGGATAATGTGGGTTTAATAACACTTGAGGCAGGTCTAATACCAATAAAGGTGAATCATCATGTGGTGCAGAAAGACAAGATGATAATAGGCAAGGTTTTCAATACCCATATAGAAGAAGAGGATTTAAAAGAGGATGAGATTACAATGGTGCTATAGGATGGTTTATGAATCCACATAGATATTATGTTTTCTTATAGATCTATAGAAGAATGACATAGAGCATTTGATTTTCCACACTATCAAGATCTAGAAAGGAGACAAGAAGATTACCCAAGAGTGAATCTAGATGAGGCTAAGATACAAGAGCAAAATAATGAAGTTGCACCTATAGATGTTTGAGAGAATCTCATAATGAGAAGAACCATGATCATTCCAAGAAAGGAACAAGTACATAATAAATAAGGTGGTGATACATGGTTATGATCAAATATTTTTGAACAAGATGTGCTTCGGGTGGAAAGGCATGCAAAGTAATTATAGATGGTGATAGTTATGAAAATATGGTTTCTAAAGAAAAGATAGAGAAGCTAAATGTGTAATTTGAAAATCCTCATAATGCTTATCAAATTTTATGGTTTAAGATAGGGAATGAGGTTATAGTAGATAAAAGGTGCTTAATCAAGTTTTCTATATGAAAAAGTTATAATGATGAAATATGGTGTGATGATATTTTGATTGATGCATGTCATGTGTTATTAGGAAGATCATAGAAATTTTATAGGAAAGTAGTTCATGATGGAACAAATAACACATACAGTTTTTGGAAAGGTGGTACAAAAGTAGTTTGTTACCTCTTAAAGAGGAAGAGAAGAAAAAAAGCATGCACTCTACTAAATAATTTATCCAAGATATGAAGGTGGCAGGTTATTGTTATGTATTAGTAGCAAAAAATGCAGTCACAAAAATGATGCCAATACCAACAAAAGTAGCAAGAGTGTTTAAAGAATATGTAGATGTTATGACTGATGAGTTACCAGAATGTTTACCAACAAAAAGAGATATTCAACATCACATTCATTTGATTCTAAGATCATCTCTACCAAATCAAACAACATATAGGTTGAGTGAAATAGAACATGCATAATTAAATAAAAAAGTTATTTAATTGCTAAGGAAGAAGGTGATAAGGGAGAATATGAGTCCATGTGCAACACCAACATTGCTAACTATAAAGAAAGATGGAGTGTGAAAAAAGTGTGTGGATAGTAAAAAAATTAATAAAATTATAATCAAGTATATGTTTTCTATACCTTGTTTAGATGATATGATGGATGTGCTTGTAGGAGAAAAATATTTTACCAAGATTGATCTAAGTAGTGGCTATTATCATATTTGAATTTGTGAAGGAGATGAGTGGAAAATTACATTCAACACTAAGTATGGTTTATATGAGTGCATGATGATCCCATTTAGATTATCTAATGTACCTAGGATATTTATGAGAGTGATAAATACAGTGCTATGAGAATATATTGGCAAGTTTGTGGTTGTTTATTTTGATTATATTTTGATATTCAGTAAGACTAGAGAGAAGAACTTACAACATCTGAAAATGGTAATGGATTTGTTAAGAAAGGAGAAGTTGTAGGTAAATTTGAAGAAGTGTATGTTTATGGATAATAATTTGGTATTTTTAGGATTTGTAGTTTCAACATATGATGTAAGAATGGATGAAGAAAAGATAAAGGCAATTGTTGAGTGGCCTATTCCAAAAGTCATTATAGAGATAAGAAGTTTCCTTGGTTTAAAAACATTTTAAAGAAAATTTATTAAAAAAATTAGTGGTATTGTGGCACCAATAACATATTTCATGAGAGGGAAAAAGTTTTCATGGACTAGAGCAGCCACAAAAAGCTTTGAATTTTTGAAGAATAAGATTATAGAAAGACAAATTTTAGAATTAATGGATTTTAACAAAGTGTTTGAAGTTGATTGTGATGCTTCACTTGTGATAATTCATGTTGTGTTGTGTCAAAAAGGAAATCCATTAGTATATTTCAGTGAGAAATTGAATGAGGTAAGAGCACAATATTCTACTTATGATGTTGAACTTTATGCAATTATGCAAACATTAAGACATTGGATGAATTATCTAGTGCTTAAGGAGTTTATCCTATTTAGAGATCATACAGATTTGAAGTATGTGAATACACAAAAAAAGTTGAATAGTAGGCATGCAAAGTGGGTTTATTTCTTGCATAGATATAATTTTATGTTAAAACATAAATTAAAAAAATAGAATCAGGTAGCTGATATATTGAGCAGAAGAGTAGGATTATTAACCACTGTGGTGATTAAGGTAGTTAGATTTGAAGCTATCAAACAACTATATGATATTGATCCATATTTTGGTAAGGTAATTAAGTAGTTCAATAATCCATTAACAGGTGGGATAGAAACTATTTATGATGAGTGTCTTATCCAAGAAGGTTATCTATTCAAAGGGAAATAGTTATTGATGTATAAAAAATAAGCCAACCTTCCAGAGGACATAAATTTTGACCTATAACTCTATTTGAGCTCTTCCATATACCAAAATGACCATGTCAAAAATCTCATTGCTTCCCCTAGGTAGTTATACCTTCCTAGAAATTTTTTTTATATTTTTTGGAGGCTATACGTGGTCATCTAAGGGTCTAAAATTATGATTTATTTAATTTTTTGATTTGTTTCTATTTTTCAAAATTATATATTTTTAGGATCGGACATTAACTTCAATTGAATTTCATCCCATAATTTAATTATAGTGTTTATGATATTTAGGAATATTTTTAGAGATGTGCACGCTTGAATGTGAACTTACTATAAATAACAGTTCCTAAAAATAGGCATTTTTTAGGTTTTAGTTTGTTTTCAAATTTTGCATGTAAAATCTAAATTTAATCTTATTTAAGCATGGTTTGAGTTTTTAATTATTTAAATTCATTCAATACGAATCAATTTTGAGTTATTATTTCATATTTTGGCCTATTGGTAAATATATTGCCTTGATATTTTTTGGGTTCATTAATTATGCATTTCAGTTGGGTCTCTATGAGACAATATTGCAAGATAATTACATAGTGGTGATCTGATTGGACGTTTTGGTAAGACAAAGACAATAGCTTTGGTGGAGGAAAAGTATTTTTGGCCAAATATGAAGAGAGATGTGATAAAGTATGTTTCAAGATGCAAAAAATGTTAGGTTGCTAAAGGACATGGACAAAATACTAGACTATACATGCCATTACCACTCCCAAGAGGACCTTGGATGGATTTGAGTATGGATTTTATGTTGGGATTGCCAAAAACACATAGATGTAATGATTTAATTTTTGTTGTTGTAGATAGATTTTCTAAAATGGTTCATTTCATTACATGTAAGTAAACCAAAGATTCCACTAGAGTTATAAAATTATTTTTTAAGGATATTATTAGATTTCATGGTGTTCCAAAAACTATTACTTCAGATAGGGATAGGAAATTTCTAAGTCATTTTTTGAGGACTTTGTGGAAGAAGATGGGTACTAAGATACAATTCAGTAATGCATATCACCTATAGATAGATGGACAGAAAGAAGTTGTGAATAAGAGCTTGGGAAATTTGTTGAGATGCATAGTGGGAGAGAAGCCCAAGCAATGGGACTTGGATTTACCATAATCTAAATTTTTATATAAGATTTTAGTGAATAGATCAATAGAAAAGTCACCATTTCAAATTGTTTATGGAAAAAATCCTATGGTTATTTTAGATTTGGTGCATTTTACTGATTAAAAATTGAATTAGTCATGATGCAAAAGTGTTTTCAGAGCATATACAATAGTTACAAGGAGTAAGAAGAAAGTTGTGAGAAAGTAATGAGAAATACAAAGCATTAGCAGATGTCAGAAGAAGATCCAATGGATTTGAAGGAGATTTGGTAATGGTTACTTGAGGAAAAAAAGATTGCAAAAAGGCACATACAACAAGTTGAAGTAAAAAAAAAATTGACCATGCAGAATTGTTAATAAAATCAATGGCAATGCTTATGAGGTGAATTTACCATAGAATTTTGATATATCTCCAGTATCTAATGTTTTATATTTATATGAATTCTATGCAGAAGATGGTGAAGGTGAAAGTTCCATTCAATTTTTTGTTTGATAGATGTCTAATAAACCAAAAAAAAACGTATCTAGTTGTTTGATAAGAGATTCTCATAACAATGAAAACTAAAAGTAGAGAAACCTACAAACTATTATCAATACCAAAAACCTTTGATAAGGTCTCATTTTTATGATACATATTGCATTAGATTGTTCCTAGTTAATAATCAAAACTTAACTTTCTAAAATTTCACAAGTATTTATTGATGACAAATTAATTTTAGAATTTTCATTTTGATATTATTTTATTTATCTGAAGAAGTGAAAGATTCCACACACTGGCATTGCAATATTTATAGGTGAAGTTTCCTTCTACATATAGGAAAATACCTATTGATCTCTAGTCATTTCTAAGGTAAAAAATCATTTATAAATTTGGCTTCTTAGAATTGAAAATTATGTGGCTGACAGCTCAGGAAATGGGATATCAATCTGTGGGACACTATCTTGTTGATATATTGAAGAAGTGAGGTTTCTTTGGGTAAAAGGTAATTAATAATTTCTGGACCATTTCCAGATTCTAAGGGAACTTAATTATGATGTTTTACAATTTAAATTTCAGTGATGGAATTTTAGTCGATGCACTTTTTTAATGTTTTCCTACCAATATAATCAATCCATATTTCCCCGAACAAACATATCTATGAGCATCATCAAATTCCAATGTAATAAAATAAAATAATATCTACATGTCTAGGATCACTTCTAGAAAATAAAATAAAGAATAAAGGTCCCTTCATTGAAAAAAACAAATTTTACATATGTTATGTTGAAGGATTTCACATATCAATTTTGATTAGATACTAATTTTTGTGGGATTTTATGCTCTTGTATAAAATTCCTGTCTTTTCTCCCTTCTAACCATTTATGAATGGAGCTATATTCACATATTCAATACATTAAAAGTCATTATTTTATTTTTATAGATATAAGATTAATTGTAATTAAAAAGATATAATATATATGTAGCTATATATTTATTGTATATCTTATTGATTACCATATCTACCACCAATGCTTTGATATTTGGCAAATAAATCCAATGTATCTAAAATAGTCATCACCCTTACATGCAAGTCATTTTGATTTATAAAGGTAAATGTATTCTAAGGGGGAAAAATCCTCCAATGAATACCCATTGTAAGCTATAGACCTAATTACATGTACTTATATATATAATGATGTAAGAAGAAAAACCAAAATTAAGTATAACATAATTTTAATAAGCTCAAAAATTATTAGCCTATAAGCCCTTTTCCAATATTCTAGCCAAAGCTAAATGTAAATTACACTTTCTATATCTTAGAGGACCTAATAACAAGGTCATTCTATAACAGATATATCCAGATTGGTTACAATCATTAAGAAATTTAAATATCATATATTTGGGTCAAATAACAATGTCCTTAAAATTCTTAACTTAATGATACCTAGATGGATTTAACATCCCACTAACATCCTTAAGGATTATTAGTTTAGTCCTCTTACTCAGTGACAATCCAACCATGTGAAACAAGGCCTATACTTCATTCATTGGAAAATCTAAAATAATTTTGAGATTTTCTGGCTACTTCATAAATCTATTCCAAGAACTAGATCTTTTTAAGATACATAATTTAGAAACAAAGAATAATAATTAATTACTCTTGAGATGCTCTACCCTCCCATTTTCCCCTCATTTTATTTCATATTTTGGTCAATTGTGAAACTTAGAGATGGGTCATTGTGGTTACCATCTACAATAGATTAACCTTCATAAAAACATAGCTTACCTCTAACAATTTCTTGGTTGA
The DNA here is from genome assembly GCA_037957365.1 of Torreya grandis. NCBI lineage: Eukaryota > Viridiplantae > Streptophyta > Pinopsida > Cupressales > Taxaceae > Torreya > Torreya grandis. Next base: position 983,834 of record JARHVA010004081.1, on the reverse strand, counting down.
GTTCCAAAGAGTAGGGAGTGTTCTTCCACCAACTAAGAAAATCACATCTACTATCAAATTTATAAACCAAACTTCTATTGTTGGGAGCTCAATATCTACCCTATACATGATCAAAATAATTGGTTAATAAGCTACGTATGGTGAACTACTAAAAATGAAAGTTATTAAAACCAACATATTATAGATGATTATTAATATGGTCTCCCAAGATGTCTTAAAAATGCTTATAATACTTTATAAATTTAAGCATAAGTAAATTAACATCTTTCAAATGGTTTGTCAATTTTCAATTGGTAAAAACTGTGTGGAAGGTTAAATGCGTGAACAACAAGGGGCACACAATTTACATTTTGAGACATGCATACTCAGTAATATATTTACTTGTGCATCCCTCACTAGCAAAAGATAATAAGGTGCCTAAAAATTACATTCAATAAGTCCATGTGTATTTACTATTGAATAATTCAAGTGTTTATGTATCAAGAACTAAGAAAACCACAAGATCAGTACAATGCATTCTAAATATTAAATGAAGCCATTGAAAACTACTCACAACTATCCCTATAATAGTTTATCATGGATGATGATTAATTCATTCAACAAGATCGATGTTAATCTTCTCTATCCTCTATGTCTCATGACAAAACTTGAGATATAGATCATATTTAACATGGCCTATCTATAGTAAATATAGAGCTTTTGAGAAATTTATTTCCCTTACTAGGCAATGTCAGGTTTTCTCTTAAGCTTTATTATGAAGTCAAAATAGAAAACTGCATGGCAGTATCCTCCCTATGAAGACATCATATACTTCATGTTGGGTTATCTTGTCAACGTAATAATATATTTATACAGTTTAACATAGTAAATTTAGCATTATGTATAAAATATTTAATTTATCTTACCAAGCCTATCCTCTAAAGTTACTGGAGAACACTGTAGAACCTTCGGGGAACTGGTTATAACAACACTTCCATAATATATAATGCATTTCCATCCCTTCAACCCATGAAAAATTAATTACTTCTAAGTAGTCACTAGTCTTCATAAGTTTCTACCAAATTTCATCACCTTTTTCCCTACTTTGAGGAAACAAAAGATTTTGCATGGAAATTTATTTCTTTCCTAGGACAATCTATTACATAGCAGTTTCCCATTGATTGAGGGGGCACTATTTTCAAGATTGATAGTTTTAGTAATGGTGATGTTCCCATAGTGGTATGATCCTTGAGGGTTAAAATGAGTTCCACTGGTTTTCATTTTCTATCTACATAGTGATATAATAATTATATAAAATTATTTAAGAAATCAAAGAGAATATGGACTAGTCCAAATCTCCTAGCTCTATACATATTATATACAATCTTGATTCTATGGATCTTGCTTGATTGTCTTGAAAAAAGGACAAACATTATAATGTATGTATGATAGTAATGCCAAATGCCTTCTCAGGAGGCACAACCATGGATATAAAAACCACTATGTGATAGGAGTATTACCTTTATATCAAAAATGAGAGGAATATCTAACTCCTAGATTGTTTACAATCACATCCATAAAATATTCCTTTGGTTCAATAGTCAATGTCAATGATTCAACTAAACTTTCATAAGAGCAAGGTATACAACATCTTGAAAATAATAGCTTTTATAATCAATAACTTCAAGGATCATTGCATCAACATGATTCATCTCCAATGCTTTAAGTTCACTTGTTTCACTTTCCATTCTTTATTTACATTATTTTGTGTCATTTTTTTCTTATGTAAAATTTTTTACCAATTTTTCCATAGTTTCCATGGAAATGGGTTATTTTTTACCAATCTAGAGGTAATCTAGAGGAGAATTTAGGAAGTTGCATGATTAGAGGGCTCCCAAAACTAGTTATAAACTCAATGTAAAGTCCTCCATACACTATGTATAGGAACATGATTTGGTGTTAAATATATCTTCCCCTAATATTAGCTTAACATCTTACGCATGCAGTTGGGGTACCTGAAAAGTTATGACAGTTTAAAACTAGTGCTAACTTCTCTTCCAATGAAGGCATGGTCCCCACTCCAACTTATTTTTTTTTTAACTTTATAAAATTCATAAGACCACTAAACATGGGGAGAAGAGTTAATTGAGGTAGCAACCGATAACATTTTTTTCCCCTTAATATTAAGGAAAATGTTTTTTTGTTCCCAAATTGACAAACTAGTCAACACACTGCAATAAAATCCTCTTATATTCCCAAATGATGGTGATGTGTATCTTTGCATATAAATATTGATTACATTTGATTCATAATTTTTTAATGTGTGTAAACCCTGATGATTACTTATTTAACATTTTATTTTATCTATATTACTTTATGGATGAGTATGTACACTTGATAGAGATACTATAATCATAAGTAGTAGATAGCTCTGGCTCAAAAGAACATGGACATAACACAAGCATAGAAAATTTTGGGAATTATCTAAAGCATCAAGCACTTGATAAGGTACATAGATAATAGGAGGAGAGAATGAAATATCAAGAAAAAAGTGGGAATAGATGGGATACTATTTTGTGTGGTAATGTATCTAGTCTTGCTTTGTCTGCAGATGTAATCCAATAATTCTTGTTATTTTAAGGTTGCCACTTATTAGTTGAAAAGATTGTTCACTTTCCTTCATTTATGTAAGCATTCCTGCATGAGAAAATGATTTTTAATTTCCTTTATAATTATTTTATCATCATTATTTATTGCATTAAGATATTATTATGTGCAAGTTCTTGATAATGTAACATCTTCGCTTGTAGACATTGCAAAACCTTATATGCAAGTGTAGCCTGCTTGGGTATTATCTTCACCTATAGATTTTTAGTATTATAAATAAAGTGAAAGTGGTTATTTTAGGAGTCTCTCTTTGGAGGCATTATAATCAATTTCAAATAATAACATTTCTAAAAAATAATAGAATCATGAGAAATGTTTCAGATAGTTCAAATGTTTGTGTTACTAATGTTCTTGGTGGCACCACCAAATAATAGATGTCACTACCCTTTATGACAAAATTATAAATATGGTTTGAATTATTATAAAATTTTGTTTTAAGGTTAGAGACCAGCCAAGCTTCCTCAAAATCAACACATACATTGGAGAAAAGACTCTGCTCTTCAAGATGGTTCTCAAAAAAAGTAAGACTTTGAACATTACAGATTTAACAAAAAAAATTATGTAACTATATATGTGTTATATTTAATATGTATATTATGTTAGTTATAAATAATAAATGGGATTGAATGTAAAAAATATTCATAAGATGTTTTTGCATCTTAGCTTCAAGGTTATCTACATGTATTCTGTAATGGAGAACATTTTCAATTTAGCTCCAACAAAACTAAGTTATGTAGATTATTCAAATTTTCATTCTGTTGTCCCCAAAAAATGCCAATCATTTTTGAGACAACCTATAGACCAAAATCCTCTCTTCCCCTTTCAAAAAATTGTTTTGAGCATTCAGGTTCACTTTTCAAGCTTTCCAGAAATCTATGGACTCTGCAAACTTGAATCTACGGACTCTGCAGGCTTGAATCTATGGACTCTATAGGCTTGAATCTATGGACTCTGTAGGCAGGCTCAAATCTATAGACTCTCAAGGTTGGTTTCTACAGACTCTATAGGAAATAAAAAGGTCAACACTTTGCCAAATAACAAAGAATGAACCATTGAACCGTTGAACCAATAGGTTCAACGAGTTCAAAGTTCAATGGTTCAACATGATTCAAAGGTTCAAAGGCAGCCTCTGTCAAAGAGAGAAGCAACAAATAGGTGGTTCAATGGTGGGTTCAACCAAAGGAACGAGCTTGGTTCAACCAAGCGGTTCAACACTTTATTTTGCTTGGGTGGTTCATTCCTTTTGTTTCAGCATCTTTTGGTTCAATACTTAGTTCATCGGCTTGGTTCATTCAATTGAACTATCGGCTTGAACCATTTTTGGTTCAACCAATTGGTTCAACATTTTTGTTCAAAGACATGGTTCAAGCAACAGTCAACCAATGACGTCCCCACAGACATCAAATTTAAGGTAAGGGAATATATGTTGAAATTCAAATAAAGCGCAAAACTCAAAGGAAGAACCAAGCGATTGGCTAGGAAGATAGCCCGATAGCTCAAATTGTAGCAGGAAGAGACAAAGATAGAAAAGCCCGACTGAAGAGAAAAGCCCACGAAAAAGCCCCTGATGGAAAAAGACAAGTGCAGCGAATGTGAAAAGTGTTTGCATCCGTGTTCCCCTTTTGAGTTGCTCAGGCAAAACGTGTCGTGGAGTCCATTTTTTCATGAGTTTCTAATGAGTTCCATGACAGCGGAGCTTGCCACTTGTCAAAGATGTAGAAACCCCCCCCCCCCCCCCCCCAAAAAAAAAAAAAGACATAGGAAAGAAGGGCTATAAAGAGCAAAGAAGCGCTTAAGTGGTGAAGGGAGGAGCGAGACTAAAGGATAAAAAATATCTTTGAAAGAGTTATTTCCAGTAGGTGAAACAGTGGATCGAATAGACTTCTGAGCACACCAAACCATGGACATGGCCTGTTTTCTTCCATGAAGTAAAGACGAATGGATGGCTGCACAAACATTAGAGGGGACAGACCAGATGATCCAGACTCAGGAGAAGACATATGGGATGAAATGGCATGCCATAGTTAAGACAGCTGCCCTATTTTCAATGTAGTCCTTTGATAAACCTGAAAATGCCTTCAAGGCATTGAATGCACGGCATGGGCCGACATATGAAAAAAAGCACCCAAGTCTTTCTTAGGGCGCTATATATTGTAATCTCTCATTTGTTGTAGAGAGACTTCTCATTTTTACAAGAATGAAATTTTGCACATTTTGAAAGAAGAAGATTGAGACTTTGAGCTCAGGTTGTAATTTCATTTTCCTTGTTATTTGAATAAGAAAGTAAGTTTTTCCAGACTTTGTGCTGTTTTGACTTGTGTCATCTGAAGGTGTCCTTATTCATTTAATTTGGTGCGCAAAATTAGTAAAGGTAACAAAGAAGTGTCCTGAAACCAACTGTGTTAAGACTTTATGCTTTCACAATTGATTTCAGTCTGTGTTTCCCTTTCCTTTTTGTGTTGAGGATTCTGGGGAGACTTTGTGCCCCCATTATCCTTTGTGATATGCTCTTTGGGTAGTCGAGGTGGAGACTTTGCACTACATTTTAGGCTGTTGGTTACTCTGCACCTTTGGTTACCTGTTACCAGAAAGAGTCCTGTTGTTTGCAAGAACAAGCACTTCTGAAAGAAGAGAAGTGCCTTTTGTTGCTTCATCAAGATTTCTATTATTTAGGAAGGAATCTGGCTCTTGGCTGAAAGTTGCTTCTAAAAGAAGAGAAGCACCTTCCCCATCACCCAGTATTTCTCTTCTATTTGTCAGCATCATCTCTGAAAGAAGAGAGATGGATGGTTTATCCTACCCCCTATGTCTTACTTTCTACATATATATATATATATATATATATATATATATATATATATATATATATAGTATATAGCCTCTTGCATCTCCTACATATCTATAGGGAACCTCCCCTTGATGAGAGGAGAGATTTGTCCCCTGCTAATGCAATAAACCTGCACATCTGGCCGACTGATCTCCCTATGATGTGGTGATAGGAACTATTTTGGTCACCAGTTAGCTGGCCGACAAAATATTCACCCAACACATTCATGTCCATTTAAGTGCTTCTACCTTGTTAAATTTATAAATGCATTATATTTTTGTAGGTTGACTTGATGGGAGGATACTATGATGCAAGAAACAATATCAAATTTGGTTTCCCCATGTCCTTCACCACCACAATGTTGGAATGGGGTTTCATAGAATTTGGAGGATTCACAGGAAGTGAATATAAGATTGCAATGGGTGAAATTTTATGGGAAAAAATTATCTTATTAAAACTTTAACAAATCTAGAGGCTATATATGTGTAGGTTTTAAAAATATCTTTGTATTTTGTTTGATAATTATATTTCTACTATACGGAAATGTTGCATAATTCAATTAGATGGACTCCTTGTTTGTGTGATAATTTACCTTCCCTAAATTACTGGGATCTAAGCCCATTAGGTTTGAAATATTTTGTAGGTTTATAGAATAAATAATAAATATTTTCAGTTTTATGTTAAAACTACCTACATTTTTCTATTTTCTCTATTCAAATTTTATTAAAAGTTCTAAAATCAACACACCCAAACAATGTTTTTGGCTCTTCTCAACCACTAAATAATAAGGAATGACACCAACAATTATAAATTTTTCCTTATGATGAAAGAGTATATCAATTTATGGTTGGTGTTATGATCTACTAGGTCAGTGATACCTCCACAAACCATGCTTTCTGGGGGAGACCAGTAGATATGGATACTCATAGAATAGTTTAAAAAATCATGAAAGACATGCATGACACTTAGGTTATTTCTGAAATTTCTATCTCCATGGCTACTTCATCCATATTATTCAAATAATCAAATCCTACATACTCTCAACGGCTTCTAAACATTAAAATTAGAGTAGGTATATCTTTGATATTTTTCATGTGCATTCATTTTGGTGCATATAATTATTTTTAATATATTTGTTAAAAAATGGATTTCCATTAAATACAATTATTTTTAGATATATATGTTTCAAACAATCACTAAAATTTCAATAAATTTAGGTACATGGCCATTGTTTAGATCTTGACCATGTTTGGAAAACATTATGTGCAGCAAATTTTTGAATTTGCACACAAATATAAAGGATCTTAAAGTAATAGTGTCCCTAGAACAGGTCCTTTCTATTTCACTAGTAATCAATATGATGTATGATTTTCATAATGTTTACATGTTTACAGTCATAATGGATAAAATCTCATAGTCATATACGGTACACCCAATTTTGAATCATCAAAATAAAAAAGAACTTAGATATATAATTTTAATAGTGTATACCCATCAAAATTTATAGTGTAATTTATTAAAATTGAGTTAAAACCTGCTCTTGAAAATTCACCCATTAAAACTGAGAAGAAATTGGCAAAACTTTGGTTACAAACCACAGACAGTGGTTGGGATAAAACTTTGGTCCCCTCAGCATGCTTCTCAAATCTAAAATATCTATATGTAGATAGATTCATGGAATTTTACTTTTGTTAGATCAATTCATATTTAAGGATAGCTGGTGGAATGGAAATCCTAGGTTGACACAATAAGGAAAATGCTCACCTTAACCCTAAAAAAGGCATATCAACTTATCCCTTATTATGAAATGAATGAAGATGGAAATGAATTTTATTTGTAGGATGAGTTACTATGTGCTATAACATGGCTACATAGGGCAACTGGTCAAGTATCATACAATAACTACATTTAACAAACTCCAAGTCATTTGAGTTGAGCATAAACATAAAAAAATTTGGATGGAATAACAAACATGCATGAGTGAATGTGATCTTTTCCCAGGTGAATGTTGAAACACATATAACTATGAAAGTTGTTATTTTAATGTTAACATAATACACATTACACTGTATTGATCTCTTGTGTAGTAATTTTTATTGGGGGACTTGTTATCTATGCAAGCCTTTAAGGGCTATGCTAATAACATTAACTATTGGTTCGTTCCATAAACACTTAATTCTCATGTGGCATTTACTCCAGATAATCATTATATCATCACATTTTTTATAAGATACCTAAGAAATACTTTAATGCTTTGTGAGTTTGTTTCCAAGCCTTGTAATTTGAGTCTATTATGAATTGAACTAACTACAACTTGTAAGAATAAATTTGATTGTCGACTATGTCTGTTATAAAAAAATTTAATGGAAATTATTTATTTAATATTAGCCTTCAGATACTATTATATGTGTTGATTATAATCTTTATACAACCTATTTTATAGACTATTTCTTGACCTATGATTCCTATCTTTTTAGTCCAGTGAATTGATATTTTTTAATAGATGTAATCAATAGAATGCATATATATGTTGGTACCTTATGATCATAATTGTAGACTTTATTTTCTTCTATAAATACTCAAGGTAGATAAATTAGTGTGCCACAAGTGTAATAATCTATAAATCACCAGCTAGCAACATGTAAGGAGTGACAAAAATATCATTTTTATGGGTAACTTACGCTAATTACTTGGCCCACACTTCTCAAAAGGTTTCATGTGGAAACATCCAAGTTAGTTCTAGTGGACTATAATCTGTTTCCAAATTCCATGTACAATATGAATATTTAGTAGGTGCCAATTCAAATTCTAATCCCAATGCTAACTTAAACTTTTAAAAAAAAATCTTGCAGGTGGACTACATATTGGGGGACAATCCTAAGAAACTTTCATATATATTTATGTATGGTAGAAGATATATGATAGTTATTTTGGTCTTGTATGACTCTTTAATGTAAATTTAAGTATCCTTTTACTCTCCTTGTATAGAGGAAGGTTACATTGCTCATTTTAATTTTATTGAATGTGTTCAAATAATTGAGTGACACACAACTTTCTACAAAATATCTATATAGGATTGTGTAACAAAAATGTTTACAATGAGGTTGTATTCTAGTTCTATTGATTTGAATATATGCTTATGTTTTATTTTTTTTGAATATGTGATAATGTTTTTTTTTTTTTTTTTTTCCTATATGTGATTATGTTTTTGTTTTAATGATCATTTCATGTAAAATGGATGGTAGGGATTGGGTTGGAGGAACATATTTGTATGAACATGTTAGAGAAGAATTTCAAAGCATTAGTTTCCTTGATATAGTTTTGCAAAAAAACATTAGAAACATTAATAAAGTACTAGTTTCTTAATGGAAACAAGTTTGAACAAGGATAAAAAAGAATAAGAGTAAGTTTTTTTAATTACACTTAAGAGTAGAGACAACATGGAAATCAGGTACTGTAAGATTAAAAAAAGTTGAGTATCATGGAGTGTCCAGATAAATCACATAGCTCTAAGAATGGATTTTTTTGAAATGTATTGAAGTTCATCCATTTACCATTTTAAAGGGTTAATGGCATCTAGGCACCCTTTTATATTTAGTTTTTTTTTTAATATAATAAAATGCTTGTAGACTGACAAGTTGTAGGAATAAGATTAGTCCATCTATATTTTTTTATAATTTTTTTATACTAATAATCACTAGATATTTTGGTGTCATTGATGATATTTATCGATTGGTTACACTTGAAGATGTTTTCTAATTTCATTAAATTCATTTTTTCTCTTGAGAAATAATAATTGGGATTAAAATGATATTATCTCTCAAGAGGCAAAAATAATATTATCTCTCCAAAGATAAAAATGATACTATCTCTAAAGAGACAAAATAATTAGTATCTGATACTATCTCTGGTGAGACAATAATTAGATACATTCATTTTGAAATAATATTAGAGACAGTACACAAATGTTTTTATCTCAATTCGAGAAGATTTTTTGAAGTATTATCTTTAATATTGTTTGAAAACAACCTAATTTATTGTATTGTTAAGAGAGTGTGTTTTGAAAACTTCAGAGATAACCTTAAATCTTTTGCACCAGATCTTCAAAAATAGCTCTATAAAATACTCAAGCATATAGAATCAAATTGAGCTTCTTATGCTAGTCCTCTAGGATCTAGGCATGCATAAGCTCTTCAATTCTAAATAAAATTATTTGAATAATGCTTCTAACAAGATTGAGACTCAAGCAATAAATAATTGGATTAGGCTTCTTCTACATATCTTAAGCTCTTATCGGCTATGGATCTAAGTAGGTCTAAGCTCTTCAATCTCAAATTACATAATACATTCTCAAAATTACAACAGATATAAGCAATTGAAAAATTCAATTTTCAAATTCTAAAGAATAGATTTGAGGTTTGGCTAGGCTTATATAAGGATAAATACAAAATCAAGGGAAAAAATGAGTAATAAATATGATTTCCTGCTCTGATACCATGTTGAAGTGACAAACACTCTCTAACTAGGATCATACAAGCATGTCATTATCATTAATGCATTTCAAAACTATCTATTACTAAAAAAAATACAAGTGAATAAAATCTTCACATATCTCCTCATCTCCCTGGCATACAAATGCTCTCTAAAAGTGTCAATAAATAGGAGTAAGAGGTGAGTGGAGGACATGAAGGTGGCCCTCCCACTAGGTGAGTGGTAAAATCATTATCACCTACTAAAGACTAAGTGGTGAAGCCAATGTCGCCCACCAAGGAGCCAGTATCTACCACTAAGCAGTTAGGCATGTGCACACCCTAAGCAAGTTTAACTAAAGTAATTAAACTACATTAATTACTCTAACATAAGACATTCTTAAAAACATTGGTCCTATTTATCACACTCATATTAGGGATTAACTTAGATTGTATTTTTTTTTTTTTAAATAATATAAACTACTAATGTGGTCTTCATGCTTGATAAGATGGCTATGTAAATCAATTTGATCTACTTAAATATTTTAAGTTTATTAATTTTTATTTTAGGTTTTTTCAATGATTCAATCTATTGACCTAGATCATGTTTATGATTATTTGAAATAGAAAAACATTCCATTTGTTACATATATTTTACATTAAAAATTTCATACAATATGGATGTTTTGATGGCACAATGTGAGTCACGCAAAGATTGGTTCATATTTTTACCTAGAAAAAGCTTAGTTTCACCATTTTCTTAGATAGTTTATACTATGAAAAAATCAATTATCATTATAAACACACAAATATCAATGTATGTTCCATCAATCATCTAGAAACGACATAATGGTAATCAAAACCCCAAATAAAAAATATTCATTGGCTAAGCTTCTTCAGTTAGAAATAAGGTGATCTAGTTCATCAATTTATGGTTCAAACAAAATATTATAGACATCTTTAATTAATTCAAATGATCTTATTGATGTCTTTTGTGTGACTTGTATGGGTTTGGATCTGTCTAGAGACTATATTTTATAGAATCATCTCCAAAGTGATGATCTTATCAATATATACAAGGACAATCTAAAATAACATATACTTAGGCACTCTATTGAAGGCCTTGTGGACTTATACAAACACCAATATACTTAATTATACTATTTCATCTACTATGTTTTAATCTTGATTCTAGTTATTTTTATTAAATTTTGAGAACAATAACTTATGTTCTTGTATTGTCTTAGATATATTTAATAAGTTGATCTACCTCTAGTTGATAAAATTGTTATAAATTATAAGGATGTTTATTCTATGCTTATTTTTTGACATGCATCTAGGAATAATCATTTAATGCCATAAATTAATGTTTTAGATTAATAGAATTTTGTACTACGACAAATTTTTGACTTGCTCCTCATTCATTATTTTTAAGCATCTAGGAATAATCATTTAACGCCATAAATTAATGTCTTAGATTAATATAAATTTGTGTTGCCACATATTTGTGTCTTGTTTCTCATTTTTTATTTGTATGGGAATGGCTTGCCTTCATAATGAACCCAAATTCATTATTCATCGTGACTTGAATCCAAGGTAAGATTTTCAAAGGGTTTTGTTTCAAAATATGACAGATAATATTATAGAATGAATGACAGTAAATGCTTTCAGCAATTTATTCTTATTTCTTTTTCTGACCAACCAAATGATGCATCTATATCTCAAGGATAAAGTAGAGGGTAATTGCATTTTTGTGAGGCTATTATGTGTTTAGTATATTCTTTGTTATGGTTTAAATGTTAGTATATTATGCATATGCTTCTTATGATTCTTTAATGACCTTCATAAATGTACTATTATTGAGTGCAAACCATTTAAAGGTTGGATATTTTGGCCTAAGAAAACATATCAAGGTCAAACATGATCATGATATGTATAAATTGACAAGGGAAACTGGAAGCTATGAGTTCAAAACATGTTGTAACATTATTTTAATGGAAATTATATTGTGTCCAAGCATTCATTTTTGTCATAATTTTAATCCATATAATGGTTTGGATTTGTAGACACTTATAGTAAAAAATGATTGTTTATTACAACATACCTTTTATTATTTTAGTTGTTCAAATGTGAATACAGATTGTTATATGGCCCTATAAGTATTCAGACATAGGAATTATGATGCAAAACTTAATATATTTTTCCTTTTAATGATTATTTATGAGTTAGTGAAGTCACATCTCTGGTCCTCTATTATAATTTATTTTGTATCAATATATTTACTATAAAAATTGCATATTATCTTCCTAATTTGAGAACTGACTTAATTTTAGACATCCTTGCTTCAATTTTTAATTCCACTTAATCATGATATGTATTTGATTTCAAGATTTTTTAAGGATATGTGCCTTTTACAAATTATGATGCATATGAAGCACAAAAAAATTGTGTCCAAATGAGACCGACCACTTTTTTGGTTACAAACATACACACTAGAGATAAAAACATGAGATGTATAATCCATATTTACGTAAATTGTTTTTCCTTCATTTGTCTTTACCAAGTATTATGTGTAGGGTCTCATATGAAATATAATGAATAAGGTGTTACCATAGGGGAAATCTATTTGATTTATTTTACCAAATTATGTTGGCATTAACCATTCACCTTGTATATCAGTGTATAATAAATTATGTTTTACCTTTATATTTGAAAAGGTTAATTAAAGAATATTGGAATGACAACAATGACAATAACATTCATTTTTTAATATTCTTAATAGGCTTGAGAGGATTAAGGAAAATTTACATTTGGAACATTATTGGTTTTTATTATACCTTAATTGAGTTATTTCTATAACCTTAAACGCTATGGTATGATAATCATGCCATGAATCTAACCCTTGAAAATTTCCTATTCATATATATTATTATTAATTGAAAGAGTCAAGCACATAGATCAAAAAAATAAAATAAAAATCATTGATTAATTCACTACACATAATTATAAAATTATATAGGTATCTAAATAGTGTGCATCATATCCCCTCAAATATCTAAACAACTAACCTATAACCTATAGATGATATATTTTTGTTACAATAATATATACAACTAGAAACCAAATAATAATATAACCTAATAACTATTTACCATATGGTAAACTTCAAACAACCATGTGATTAATAAATTTTTCTAACAATCTCCCATTAGTTTTTACATGGTAGAACACATATAATTCTCAAAATGTAACGTGTCACTAAAAGATTTAACCTCTTGATCTTGATCTAAAATGAAATTCAGTCCTCATCAAACTTCCATGGTTTTTAATAGGTTTACCACAAACATGGACATAAATAGAGGATTCTTCAACCTATTCACCTCATTTAGTTGTTTAGGTTACCACTAACATTTTAAAATACATGAGTTCTATAGTAATTATTTATAATTACTCTAATATATTTTTACATGAGGGTATTACATAATAATACCTTACAGGTGAACAGTAATTTACTACATCTATTCTTATTTTTCACATCACACTGAAAATTTGAAAAACTAAAATATAGACCACACAATTGGAAAAATGCCAACAAATTATATTTTCCTCATTGTTGGTGACTGATGAGAGGTGTTAAAAGCCTCCTTCCGATGTTTCCTCTAACCTCCTTCATCTTGCTACTTACTCAATCAATTTTTATTTTAGGCTCAACAATTGCCACATTTGATTTATTTGAATAACTTCCCTCTTATAATGCGAAACAAATTGGATGTCAATTTATACAAAAAATTCATCCATTACAATCAATATTTTTTATTTTGATAAATTTGAAACACCTAATTGACATTAAAAAAATCTAACACTTGACTTTGATGAGAATTAACTAAATGAACTATGACTATTGATCCAACTTTTTTTTTACTCTTTTGACATACATTCCTATAAAAATAAAATAATGATAGCATTTGAATTAAAATTTGGCAAACTATACTACTTGACTATATCAAATATATAATTTGATAAGCTAAAACAATAAGTTATTGACTCGATAATAGCTATTAATAAGAAATAAGGATAATAATAAGTTTTAGCTATTAAAGACAAAAAAAAACAACTATTTTGACTCAGAACTTTCCAAAAATTATAAGATGAAATTATTCACAGCCATTTGAAAACAAGAGTTGGAAAGGAAAACAAAAGAGTAGCCTTTTTCATAGAAGTAGGATGCAAGAAATTTTGAACTATTCATTTATAGGTTTGTATTTAAGATTAAAATGTTGACTAAGTCAAAGATTGTATCCTACCCATATGTATATAGGTTGAGTCAAAGCATCATAAATACTTTTGTCAGATTTTGGAGTAGAAACTTGCAAAGAGTTTTTTGAGGTCATCCCTAAGAATGTATCCACCACTATGTTTGGCATGAATGATAAAGGCTTGGTTGCGTATTAGGATATGAGAAAGTAAAATGATACAAGGATGTACATGATATTTATATCAATGTATGTCTTCAATCTGAACATGCGCAGAGGCCTAAGGATTTTATATGTAGCATGGATATGATTAAGATCAACTAGTGCTAATGATGCTTCAGATTTGGAGATTTAAAATCTACAAATGATAAATGATAAATGCATATATTATTAAAAGAGATTTTTCAAACAATAAATTTCTATTAGATGCTCCTTGATACCATGCCTTTCATGCTTATTCTAAATTTTTTGGATTGCTATGATCTAAATCAACAATAATCCACACTATACTTTGTAAATGACACTCCACTCTTTAGGCACCACCTCTATTAAATTATGTAGTACCTCTAAAAAATTTAAACATCTATAGTCTTTTATTTATGGGACACCACTAATATATAGTAAAACCACAAATGATAAATATGTTTATCAAAAGAAAATACTATCTTTCATATTTTAATGAACCTTCACTCATAGAGGCAAAAACAAACATGATAGCCCTTCACAAATACATTACACGTCCATCATGGAAAGGACCTAACATTGCTCTCTAATACCACTATTATTAATTCAAATATCCAAACACAAAGATCACAATAATAATAATTTGTTGATTGATTCACAACACACAATCATAGAAATATATAGGATATGTCTTCCATCTAAATAGGGTGTACCATATCCCCTAGAATATCTCAAAAACTAACCTATAATCTATACATGATATATTGTTGTTACAACAATATATATGACTAACAAATAAATAAAAAATACCTTACTAATGATTTACCATACGAAAAATTATAAATAACGATGTGAATACCAACTTTTCCTAATATCTATGACAATCATTTGTTTACATGTTTGGTTTATCATAAAGGAGAATATTACATTGTCTTAGAAAACACCAATGTATCTATAATTAAGATAATTTGGGTTTATTATAAAAGAGATTATTATATTAATTAAAAAAGAATCAATGTATCACTGATTGAGACAATTTCTTAGTTTAGTCTCGTATAGTTTTATGGCAAGCTCGTGAGCTACTGTAAATTAATTCTAACCCACCTTTTAATTTACAGTGTTATTTTAGACATTGTCTACATAGTTTTCTTATCAAAAAGTTTCAAACATAAAAATATATCCATTGGAAAAGATTTTTTTTTAAGTTAGGAGTTCAAAGTAATATATCCATCATTAAGTGCCTCAAGGACTTTTTCACAGTTTTTTTATCATTATCATCATCCCAATATCCTAGCATGTATTTGGATGAATATAAAGTAACCATAGTTTAAGAATAAACCACAAAAAAGTACACAAATTTTATTGCAAATCATCCAATAAAAATACAAGGCTTGCAACATGGTTTAAGGCATTTTTGAATCACATATAAAAAAAATTATCCAAATTGAAATGCATCCTAAAATTACCTCCTATATCTTAATATTTCCTTGGTTATATCTCCTCAATCACATTTTCTTTGATCATTCTTCAAATATGAGAACGACTAATAGTCAATAATCACCTTTTCTTTGTTCATTCTTCAAATATGAGAATGTCTACTCCTCAATACTCATCAAGTATGTGGAATGATTATGCAATTAACTCCCTTTAGACAAAACTCTTACAATACTGGGTTTAGGTCCAGGAAAGTTATTTCACTTATATTTTTGTGATACTTTATCAAGATGGGTTCAATTTATATGCTCATAGTTGCATGATTTCTATTAAAAAATATATATTTTAAAGTAAATTACTATTTATAATTAAAATTACTTTTTTAATTTATTCTTATAAATATAAAGTTAGTATTATAGCCAGAAATCATCAATAGATCATTTATGTTTTTAGCTTCATTTTCCCTGTTTTATTGTTTTGCATAACAAGGCTTTAAAAACATGTGTTAATTGAGCTCTTGACATTTGAATAATGTTATATTTTGAAGGATGGAATATTTGCTAGTCTACTACACATGATCCTGTAGATAGATTTTAACTATTTTGTCCTTGTCGCAATGATATAACATCTAGATCAATCATTTTAAGTTTGAAATGAGTTCACATTTCTAGACTTGATTATAGGGTAAATAGAGGTGCAATCTTTATTTATCAATTCGAACAACTCTCAACATTCAATGAGCATGCCTAAGAATGTTATTTCTAAAATCTTGGCTCTCCATTTTGATTCTAAATTTTTTCATAATCCAATTTCTCAACTATCATTGCAGTCTTTGAAGAACAAGTACATGTTTAATTTCCATTTGATACTCATGCATTCATTTAACATACAATGATACAATTGAGAGTGTATATATATATATATATATATATATATATATATATATATATATATATATATATATATATATATATATATATGAAATACAATTGTCTTGTTGGAAATTCTTATCAACATTTTTAGGATTCTAAACTTGCACTTGAATAGGTTATAAAAAGTTAATATGGCTTAACATTGAAATCCACATGTTTAAGCAACTTACAGACAAGTGTTAAAAAGACAAAACAAAATTATTGTTGAGCATGAAGAATAGCTATTCACTTTTGGTAACCTATATAGGAGACATCATAAAGGTATTTGATGTATTCATGGAAATGACAAACATCCTATTTACATTACACTCCCACTCCAGGATCCCAAGTCTTCTACTTTGAATCAAACCACACCAGTCAATCCCCCTCCCATTCTTTAAATTTCAACCGTTTTCCAAATAATATTGTAAATTGATTTTTTTTTTTTTTTTTAAGAGACTTAATGCCTATCTAGTGGTTGACAATGCTAGGGACAAATAGAAAATATCTATGGATGAAAGAATGGGTAAAATGTAATAGTTGTTTGTAATCTGTTAATAAAGTTGGTTATTACGTGAATGTAAATGTAACAAATTCTCTACATTGTTTTTTTCTCCTTTTAGATGTTATTTTTACTGTAATTTCAAGTTAAGAATCTTTTTCTAGGCATTTAGAAAATATTCTTTGGATTTTAGCTAGATTAAGTTTAATCTCATTGGAATTTTTTTTACAGATTCTTTTTAGCACTATTATTTATTGTTATATCTGCAATCTCAGCTTTCATTATGGAGATGAGGCATTTACTAACTTAGAATTTGTGCCTCATTTCATTTCACACTTGGTGACTTGCCCCTGAATAGAAGGAAAGAATTCAACTTTGTTCTTGTGCCTGCCTAATCTTACTAAAAACTAACACCTTTAAAAAAAAAAATGGAGATATGGACAATATAATTATAGAGGGAAATAAATACAATTCTAGAATTCGGAAAATAAATCCATAAAATAATGTGCCATCTACAAGATACATATATATTTGAAAAAAAAAAAAGAAAAAAAAAAAAGAAAAGAAAAACAAAAAACTATTATTACTAAGAGTTTTTCTTACAAAATCATCAAAAGAATACTAAGATGAATAATTAGTCCCAAAAGGTATAAGACGAATAATTAGTCCCAAAAGGTACATTTATGTGATCATTTTATTTTACCCTGCATTTAAAATTAGACTTCTCAATCAATCAAATGTTATCATTTTGTGTACATTGAAACATCTAAATCTTTTTAATATATAAGCTATAATTTTTTAATCGATAATTTATACAATCCTTTTTCTATGTATTGATTGGTTGAAAAGTTTTTATATCATTATTGCCTTCACATTGTTCAAGAGAATCAGAACAAATAAAAATAAAAAAAATCTGATGTGTATATATAAAACCATGCAAAATCATTCTCATATTAATTGTGCATGCCTGAAGATCATACCTAAAATCACTCCATTTTAATGCTATCACTCACATCCCTATGAATCATACCCAAAGTCACTTCATTTTGATCTTGTCAATGATAGCCACAATACAATATATTTTGAGCTTACCACATTAAAGCTGCTAGATCTATTATCACTTACATTTTTCTTTTTAAATTTGATTTTTAAAACATGTTTTTGCATCATCCATAATCTTGGTACACTTTTTTATATTTGAACAAGGGAACTAAAGAAATATTCAAGAAGATAAACTATTCATGAGTCTATCATTGCATTCACAATATTGAATTTATCATCTGGGGTATTCCTTTGCTATTATTAAGTTGCTAGTTCAGCCCCTATGTGAATTGATCACATTCATTGTTCATATTTCTAAATTATTTGACTTTGTAATATGAATTCGTAAAAAAATAAGTAGAGATCATTGTGAGAGAGAGTCAACACTTTCAAAAATTAGACAACTTTGTCTTAATTTCTTTTCTAGCATTTTGGTAAACAACTTAGTATCAAGAGTTTAATCGTACGTGTCCGACCAATAGCATTTTGTCCTCCATGAATATTATAATAATTTTTTAATGTTTTAATCAATGATATGAATAATTTATCACTTTTGCTCATTAACACTAAACCGTGAAGAATGTTTATAAACTGAACCAATAGGAAGCTTGTCTGTATATTACATTAGGCAAGCTCTAAGGAACCTGCGCAGGGGATAACGGCAATGAGTGGGCATTATTAACGATGTCAATCGGGTAAGCGGATATGGTCTAAATGTCCACTGTTTTGCTGATGATTTTTGTTACTCAATGCCAAACGTTGACAGGGGCAGCATCTGCATATGCTCTAATTTAATGTCTTCTGCTGCTGTGTAATCTCGGTCTCGGTCTCTGTACCTATCTCCGTCTCTGTCTCTGGTGCAACAATGTTTGCGAGCCATAGCAGAAAACACCGAAAAGACGAAAATAAGAAGAATGAATCATGTCACAGACAAAAGCGAGGTGTAAGAGAACCACTGCGCTTGTCTGGTCTTGATGCAAATCACAGTGTAAAGGAAGGGGATAACAACCCTTGGGCACTGTTATCAGAGTGAGGGCAGTGTGAAGGAGCCATGTGCCTTGCAATATGAGGCCTCCTGCCAAGCCCTCGACTACCAAAAAATGACAGGATGACAGGCAAATATGGCACAGCATGCAGCACAAACGATTCTCACCTGGCCAAAAGCATCATAGCATTTGGCTGCCACACTGTCACCGCCATCGCCATCGCCATCACCATCCACCCTAAACGCCATCCATTCCACGGTAAATGCAATGCCTGTAACAAGGAAGCAAATTTCTCTCTCCCTGCTAAAATAGAGTGTCACAGCAACAACCCAAAATCCCAACAGAATCACAACTTCATCCGAAATTAAAAATGAAATGCCTTGCGTAAACACATGCCAAATTGCAGCGACAAGTGAGATCAAAAGTAGGAAAAGGTCCCAGTTATGTCCCAGATAATGCCAGGGCTTGGCGGTGTAGTATCATGGGGATTTTACATAGCTGCAAAATGAACACACCAGGTGCCGAATTCCCGTGCTGGTTAAAATGAAAGAGGCCGCAATGTGGGCAACTAATGATCCCATTAAGGAAGTGGTACCTAGATATGGTCAATTTGATTGTTATAATAGCAAGTTGCAACAATGAATTACCCATTCATTTTTTTGTGAGACAAATCCTGTACCCGTTTATCTATTAACTGATTGCAGTGAACATTTTTATCAATTCTAAGTAGCAGGGGTGGATTAGATGGCAGAAAAAATCCCTTACACTGCAGTTTTGGGTGTAATGATCCTGATGGTGGTGGTTTCTGCAGTGTATGTTACTTAGCTTCTCATTCTTTTGTTATGATTGCGGCTATATACTTAATCTCGAGGAACTATAGCCGCATCACGGCACTTGTTTTTATAAATATTCATTCATAGACATTAAAATGATATAGATTAATTGAAATAAAAAAATATATATCTCTCAATGTAGACTAAACTTTTGTTATAGATAATAATGTGGTTGAAAATGTTATTTTATTCATAGGTCCATGCAATTGTCATCATATTTTACCTATGTAATTGTATTTGTCTAGTGCTAAACCATCTATTTTTTTTTTTACAGATTCTTGTTTTTACAGTTTTCGGACACTTCTACAATTGTTTATTCTTGTATTCTTGTATTGGCCTTCGACTGTTGCCTGGTCGTAGGTTGGGGCACTATAAAATGTTAATCATATCATTCATATATATTTTTAATGTCCATTGGACTATTTTATAGTAGATCACCTAGGCTCAAATCTTGTATGGGACAGTAGCTATGATTATGCAGTTGGAAGGAATTAAGGACTGAGAGAGAGAATAATCTAAAACATATTTACATCTCAATGGAAAAAATAAATAAAAGAAAAGAAATAAAATGTGGCGTATTTCAGTCCTAGAATATACTTAAATGGCTCATCTTAATTCATAAGATGAAAGTATACAACTTGCCATGTATGAAATCGCTATTCATTCAATTTCCCATTTGTGGATATTATGTTTAATTATTTGTTATATTGTATCATCCCTATCAGTATAATATATAAAAATTAAGTCTGATTCCAATTTTTAGTTAGAATTATCAACAAAACATTTTGAAATCATTACATTCACATGTATATAGGTTTGTTAAGGAATTGACACTTACATATAAGAAATCATGAACACGAAAATTGGTTTCTATTATCCACAATGATGTTGGCCAAATCTCACAGCTTAATAAATTGTTAGTATCCTATGACATAAGATGCAAGAAATTGTTTGCTGTAATTTTACATCCCATTGATAAAGAGTTATCTGGTTTTTTCTTAGTTTTATTTTTGTTTTCTATTATGTATTTTTCTTGGTTCACTGTAAGCAATATCATTTAAGAAGTGTTTGTTATGAATTTTATTTATAGGGTTTCATGCTCTTATTCATTATTATAAGCTTTTTGAGAAAACACAATATTACAGCCTCTAGTTTTGTCATGATAATATGGAGAAAGTTCCATGAAGATTGAATTAATAGTTTTAATTGATTGCCCTTATGCTCCATGGTAGTTTCAGACCCACCTGTATATAGTAAATGGATTTCAAATATTGTGGCTCTCATGGATATCTATGGCTATTTAAAATGAATTTTTATGGTTATTGAATCATTTTTATTTATGTTTCAATCTAAATTTAATTTCTTCATGAATATAAATACATAGACCAAATGCTCTTTCAAATCTATAAATAAAAATATGAGAAGTAAACAAAAAATTATTTAGTTTATAAAAAAGATAAAATAATAATGTTATTGCAATTAAATAGTCAATATCAATCTGTTCATCATTTATTCTTCAATAGCTATTACCTTGTAGGGATTTGGCACTTCGTACCCTTGTTAGATTGACAAATTATCTAATCCTCAATTGACATAATTTTTTAAAATTATAGTCTTTAAAATAACTTCAGTTGGATTATGCATGTATACCACCTTGTTAAAAACATTCAACTTATGTCATAATTATCCATATGCTAATATTGATAATTATACATTAACTTCAATTTATATTGTGAATAAATAAACATGTTAGTGTTGAATTAAAAATACATATAAAAATTTAATTATCATAAATAAAGATATAAAATTGTAAATTATGCACTGTTAATTTTTAAATTTATAAGACAATTTTCATGGCTCATTTATATATTATGAATAAATATTACTAATATTATGAAACTTAATTACATAGTCTACATAAGATAAGTATTGTGGGACCTCAAAATTGACACGACATGTAAAATATACAAATCTAAAAATTAGATTTAATTAATTCAATTTTATACATGTCAATAAAAATAATTAAAAAATTAAATCTTTGTGTTCAAATTTTATTGTTTATCCTACACAATATATATTACAAATGAATTATGTATAGATTCATCTTCATATCTTCATCTATTTCAATTCCCTATTTACAATATAAAGAAAAAAATTAACCACTATACAACTTTCTTAATTAAAAGATTTCAATCATATATTAATTAAACAATATTTTGCCCTTATTCTGAAAATAATTGATGTAAATAAATGAAACGTTTTAATGCTTTACTGACTTATGATGTCAGTTTGCTATATACGGTATGTATAGACGTCATTAATCAGCTTAAATATTTACAACAAGTGAGTTCGGTAAAATGTGTCAACTATTTTCTCTGTAAAAGTCTAACGTAATCCTATAAGATGGTGATGGGCTTATTGTCAATGCTATAAGGATATCTTCATCTTTCTTAAGATCTGAAGAAAAGTTCGATGGGACATCTATTTACAAGGAAAAGAGGCATTAGTTTTGCTGAAATTTTCTCATCCTGATCAATTACCTGGTACCCACTCAAAATTTTAACAAAATGATGCATGGACAATAATATCTCTATCTCTAGATCAAAAACGAAAACGCATGAACGACAGGCGGTCCATAAAATAGTGCTCCATTATTCCTCATTTTATTTTTTTCTTTGGAGGATTCGTTTGCCTGCGCACACGCATGAAAGCGTGCTTTGAAGGTCTATATTTGTTGATGTCAGACAACTAAAACGTCTAGTTTGCCAATACATTTTTTAGGGTAGAGCAATATAATAGAAATCTTATTTACGTGAGAAAAATCTATTCGACAATACAATTAAATTTACAGAAAACATTTTGAAAACAGTACAAGCTTTTGGCAACCTGGGCTGCACTAAACTCAGTACGGTGAGGAGCAAAATAAATAAATAAATAAATATATATATTTATTTGTTTGGGATTTGTATCTTACCCATTGCGTGGCAGGCATCATTCTCATAATTTGATAGGGATGTGCAATGGTTTGGCAGGGATCTCGTGTCATGATGTAAAGGAAGGAGGTCCTTAGAACGTTAACACTGTTTAAAGGAGGCACCTGCAGGATGCTACCGCAGAGTTAAATATTTACTAAAAATACATGTTTAGTAAACTAAAGTATTTTGTAAAAATAATTTGATATTTTTATTGAAGGTGATAGTAGGAAATGAGGTAGTATGTTCTTTTATATAATATAGTAATATGTTATGCAAAGAGGATGTATTATGTTTATAATAAACTTAATTAATAACTAAGTTTTAAAGAAGATAAAAGAGTTGTAATATTTTAAGGTGAGAGTGGTAATAATGGTGAAGGGCAAAGAAATGTTATTTCAAATGATGGATTTAAAGAAGTCAAGGGAGATACACATGAAGAGTTCAATGATATGACACCTCTTTCAATGCAATCTATAGTTCTTACATAATTGTTTTAATTCTTTAATACATGATTGAAACATGGACATCTCAATGACAACAAATGTCTCTTTGATGTATATTGTCAACCACATATTATCATGACTAATGAATGTTAAAAAATGTTTCGTTAGGTATAATAATTTAAGAAATTTATTTTAAAATCTTATATATATATATATATATATATATATATATATATATATATATATATATATATATATATATATATATATAATACACATTCTATATAAAAAAGATTTTAAAATAATTTTTTAAAACTCTCATATATATATATATATAAAATACACATTTTATATAAAAAAGATTTTAAAATAATTTTCTTAAACTCTTATACCTAACGAAACATTTTTTAACATTCATTAGTAATGATAATATGTGGTTGACAATATCTATCAAAGAGACATTTGTTGTCATTGAGATGTCCATGTTTCAATCATGTATTAAAGAATTAAAACAATAATGTAAAAACTATAGATTGCATTGAAAAAGGTGTCATTTATATAATTGAATAATTTTTTAATATAATGTAATATTATGTGTTTAGTTAATTTTATATAATATTATTTTTGAAGGAGTAAATTTTTTCTTATTTTATCCATGTCAATTATACATAAATTCGGGATGGATTTTACAACTCTTCAAATCTTAAAAAAGTTAAATCTTATCTCACAATAAATAGCTCTCCATATATTTTATCTAATTTAAAAAAAATAATAATGATTTATTTGATGTTGCAATGCCACTATTATTATTAAATTATTTAATATATTATTATATAATAACCATTGTTATTATATAATATTATAATCTATATAATTAATATTATATAATTATAATATAATAATATTATAATATACTATATTAGTCTGATATAATAAATTAGACACCTCTTAAGACTTTGTTTTAGTATTAGACATTTTATGCTCCTATGCTTACACAAGTGAGGCTATATTACATATTTAAATAAAAATATGAGGAAAAGAAATCATAGCTTAAAAAACAATGCCCAAGCATAATTCAAAAAGAGAGAGTTTTCATGTGCCTTAGCCACAACATTGAGACAACGTAAAAAGGGTAATCTGGAAATATGTTGTGAGTTAATGGAGGTAAGAATTAATCGTCTCTCCAAGTAACGTGTGTAGATATAAATATATATTTTATGAAATTTTGAATGAGAAAGTAGGGCTTTTGTAATGGTTTAACAACCAATCAAATGATTTAATTATGGTTAAATTTATATTAAAATATAGTCAATAATATAATTTTTTCCTAATTTAATATATGTAATAAATATAAGTATAGGGTAGATAAGAGATTAAAAAAGAGCATATTTTATTTTGAGGTATGATAGTAATTGTCATAAGGTTGTATTATAAGTTTTGATTTTTTTCATTATGTGTTTTGATTATTTTTTTCATTGGATGCTCATGTCGAATACGGATAGTAATTTTGATACAGGCGTCTACCTCTAACACAGGTGTTTAGTTAAATATATGCATAGGAATGGATCCAAATTTATACCAGGCTTGCATTATCATGTGTATAATTGCCTTATGCCTCAAATTATATCTGCTTGTGTTCCAAATTCATCTAATGAACAAAACCCTATTTTTTATGTATTGACCTCATGTAACTTAGTAAAAAGGGGTTAGAATGTGATTCAAGCTATTCTTAACAATCCCATTTCTAAGTGCTACTTACATAGTCAATATCGCAAAGAGGGCTTCAGCTTCACGTGTGGTTTTCCTTCCTAAGTATCTGTGTAGAATTACAACTATTAAACTATATGTTCTTCCTCTTGGTAACCCTTGGTACAAGAAATACAATAGTATACTTCACTTTTTGAATGCTTCATATGTTCAATTCAATATTGTAATGCAGTGTGATAGAAGTAAGTGCGTGAAATTAGGGTGCCAAAAGGATTTTTTAAGTGGATATATTTTTCTTGAAAAATAATAAACCTCAATTTGTATGAATTATTCGAGGCACCCATACTCAAAATTTGAAGATGTAATAGGGACATCAATTGTGGCGTTTCTAGTCTAGTTTCTAAATTACTTATTTTTTAAAAAATGGTCAAGTATAAGTAGATCAAACATCATAAATTCAAAGAGGTAGTATTGTTGTTTATAAAAATCAGAGTAGATAGCTTTCCATGTGGCCCATCATTTTTTGGGCATTGTTTAGTTTATTTTAAACCCTTTGGTCGAAAGGTAGATAGGATCATATAGTTTACAATCTATATTTTTCTAAATTAATTGAATTATATTTATTTTTTTTACTAATTTCACAAGTCAATAGACCCTGAAATATGATCATTAATGTATATTTGATTGTGTGGCCCCCTATCTACCAAAAAAAATATTAAAAAAAATAGTTTTTTATGAATATATATAGAACTAGGTCTAGTTTACAACCATATAACCTTTTGTTGGTTTGAATCAATGAATTATAAGATACATAAACAAAGATGACATGTATGGTAATGGCATATAGTGATATAAAAAGACATACACAGAAATAAATATAGATAACAATGTTAAAGTAATAAAAATATAAGAAAGTTATATATCTAGAAAGAGGAGAGTGTTGTCAATATTGTAGTAATAATTTTTTTAAAAAAAATTGATAAAATTCATAGTGTTTAGCATGGCCTAAGATGTGTTTTGACATTTTTAGTCAAAAACCAACATTCAACTATGTGTTTATAGGTCCATGACTGAGGCTTAGGAATCCAATCCATTCTTAAGCCTTCAAGCATGTGTCTCAAATGTAAAACATAAGAACCACATATGCAAAATAGTTTACATGCATTTCACCATCTTATTGTTTGGTTACATTTCCTTCTAATTCGTAAACATCATGAATGGCCATAATATATTAAAAAGTCATTAGCGTTAAAGTTTTGTACATCTAAAAAATGTAAACATGTAACTGAGATTGTAATCTTAATGTCATTGGCTAAGCTAAATAGATTTGCAACTATAGAATGTGAATTTGGTTACAATTATCCCAAACATCATCATGAATTGAGTCAACCAATCAATTGGGGTAATAAGTAATGTGATTTGTATTGAATTGAGTCCTTTGAACATAATTATTACTCTAAAAGATGTCAAGTGGGGTTAAATATATTTGCTTAAGGTTTAGGGTTTGGGATTTAGGGTTTAATATTTAGGGCATAGGGATTTGGGTATATAGGTTTTAGGGTATAAGGTCCAATTGTGAATGAAATGTTTACCATTTTGACCATAAGTCAAAATGGGTCAACCCCCCTAAAGTAAAAAACTTATATAAGGGTATAATAATTTTTCAAAGGGTGTGTTATAGTCTATTTTATGTAATTTAATGCCATTTATCCTTTGTCTTGGTCTAATTAGTTTATATATCATTTTGAGTCACTTAGTAGCCATTTAGGGCTCATATATGAAAGTAGAATGGTTTTCAAGGTGTTTAAGTGTCCTAGTTTTCTTTCCAACATCAAAAGTGTCATATTATAAGTCAAAAATGGTAGTCCATCTAAATTTTGTAGGTTTCCTAACTAATAAAGAAGAAACCAACTGAAAAAAGAGATTTTTTTCACTTTTACAGCCTATAAGAGAGTGTGACACATGGGAGAAGGTTTTTAGATGAATCTTTAGCTTCCTCAGACCCATTTATATTCTTTAAATACTTTGGAAATACAGAATCTGAGCTAAAATCATTATGTTCCTTCATCTCCTTTCTGGACAGGCAGCATCAGTCAATAGGTTTATGCTTTTTATGGCCAATAAAATAATTTCTAGGTCAAACACTTTTTGGGGGTAATATTAAACTTAGAGATATTAATTTTCATAATTATATTTTAAGGATTGGTCCACATTAATTTATGAATCATCTCTAACAAGTTGACTATGTTTTTTTACTCACTATTTCCTATACCCTATAGGTTTTGCTCTTGTTTGGATGATTTTGTACAATCCAACTAATGGAATTGACTCTAGAGGACATATAAATCTTCACCTAATTTTCCTCATGCTTTTTTTGATGTTTCAAAGTGTTTTGATAGACAAATCATCTCAGGTTTATAGATTGAAACCATTCTATATTATAGACAATTTTCCATCATTTTTAGAATCTTCATACTTTGGTAGTGACTTCAGAGGGTGGTGATAAGTTCATTTGCATGTTTTAAATTTTATCTTGGTCCCCTCACCTTTTAATTTCATCCTCCAAAGAAATATTCCATGAGTTTGTAGTCATAAGTGTATGAATTAAAAAGTGCAAAGACAAAGAACAAATCTATTCTAAGCTAAATTCTACCAAGTTAGAGTAACAAATGCAAGAAAAAATAATCAAAACCTTCACAAATTGGATACAAGAATACTCCATTGTGATTTAAATTTTATTTTCTCTATTAAAATGTGTTTCTCACTTCTCCAATGCAAAGGTGAAATAGGCAACGTTTGGATGCAAAAATGGATGACTTTGATTTAGTTGATTTTGTTTATGATCTCTCAGGATTGTGATTGATTGCAATATTTATGATTTCAAAAGAGAATGACTAAAAATGAAGACTTTCAAGCCTAATTATAGAATCCTAAATTACGATCTAACAGTGGAAGATCAATTAAATTTTTTCAAGGTTCCAAATGATCAATGGTTGAGGATGAGTCCTCATCCATCAGGATAGGAACTATTTCAACTAGGTGGAGCAAAAAGAGGGGTTGGTTAGAAGACTTAGTTAAAATAGAGTGACAAATAAGTGGATGAGTCATATAAAGTGGAGGTTTTCATAGATTTGGTTGGGATGAGGGAGAGAAAAGTGGGAGTGTTTGAATTGGTAAATTAAAGAATTAAATAATTAAAATAAAGAATAAAATGTGCATAATTAACTTTTTCAAAAGTATTTAAATAAATCAATTAATTGAATTGAAGAAGAAATGTTAATTATTAAATTAAGAAGAATGATTAAATAAACATAAGAAGAATGATTAAATAAACTAAGGTGCATTTTAACACTAAATGAAATTTAGGTGTCTACATTTGCCCCTCTTTGAAATGGTGTTGCGAACCAATAATGTTTCGAAGAATAGAAGAACTAGAGTGTTGAAAATAAAAAATAAAAAATTTGTTCTAAATTAATTAAAATGAGTATGATGATGCCGCCTTAATGATTTGTGAGAGAAACAAACAAATGCTCAAAATTTGATGAAAAGAGGAAATAGTTAAGTGGTCGAATGAAAAATCAATATATTTCAAGAATGATGTCAAAGTTGTAATGTGTGGGTAATGTGAAATAGTTTCCCCTAGTTAGTAAAACTAGGCTTTGATTTAAAATTCAATAATTTTAACCACTCAAATATTGCATGCTTATTGTTTTTTAATGGTTTAGGGGTCGAAAAGTAGGTGTGGGAATGATATATCCCAGTAATAATAAACTTTGGATCCATAAATGGGAAAAAGTAATTGAGTTTGAAAATGATTTGTTGTTTTTCATGTAGATAAATGATTTCAATGGTTTGATATCTTTGTGAAAATAAATTGATGGAATGCTTGGCAATTAATTATTGTTGGGTTGGAATAGAGGAAATGTTGCTTAGGGTTTTAATATAAATAAGCGCTTAGGTGTGGGTTTAGAAAATCAGTTTCACAAATAATCATCAAAATTAGTGCTAAAGAAGTGATAGAAAGAATTTGACTCTAAGTTCAATTAGAAGAAATGGATCACATTCCTCACCATGAGCACCGTGTAGAGTGAGTGAGACATTTCCAGAGACCTGAGAGGAGTGGCCCTCTGGTAAGTCAATAAATTTTTCAAATTTTGAACTTTTTTAGCATTTATTATGGTTTGAAATGGACTAAAACAAAATTTATATTCAAAGAATTGTGATATTGTTGATGATTTGTGTAATGTCATTGGGGTAAACAACAATTTCATTAAACATCATAGCGATTTCATGATTTGAAGAAGTGGTTTTGTTTTTAGGGTCAAGATAATATCACTATAGCAAAATCATTGAACAAGGAAGTGATATCATTAAACATGGTAGAGATATCAAGAAAGGGTGAACCAATTTTTTTGGCAGTGATTTCACTCAATAGAAAAGTGATTTTGTCAAAACTAGAAGCAATTTTGTTAAATGTTTTGAAAAAAAATTAGAGTTTTTTAATAATAATGGATGAAGTTAAATTAATGAAAGAAATGCAGAGATGTGTTGTCTAACAATGTTGAACAATATTAAACATCATTTAATATGCATGAGGTATTACCAGTGATAGTGACTTGGGAGCGTAAGGTGCATGCTATGTCATTGTTGTCAACTTTTATAGAGTATGAGTGGGGTGTGTTGGAGGTGACCGAGCTGGCCTATATTGCACAAATGCCTGAGATACGATTGGATATAGCACTATTTACTACATTAGGTGAGAGAAGGCATAATGAGATGAGTATGTTTCACTTGCCAATAGGTGAGATGATTGTTACATTAGAGGATACATATCAAATACTTGGTATTCCTAATCAAGGTAGGTTAGTCTATTAGGGATCCATAGGATGAGACTTTGTTCAATATTTTTGGTGAGAGCATGTTCTTAGTTGTGAGTAATGACATTGATGTTGATTACTACACATACTTAGAGATAGATTCTTTGACTATCAATTTGATGTAAATTTTTAGTGGTATGTTGCTACCCAATAAGAGTGGTAGACTATGCCCTATTAGATTATTAGATGTTATTGGTGACATGATGGAGATGGGAGATAGGTTTGCATGGGGTCCTTGTATTTTATCTAGTTTATATCATGATTGTCAATGCTTTATGTACTTAGGCTAAGTTGAGATAGGGCCATCTACATTATTATAGATCTGGTGTTGGGAACATATTGCTATTGAGAGATTAGTTGGATAGTTGGATAATCAATAGGCAGGGAAGCCTATTGCCTATACATGGCACATTTTTTTTGGTGTATGCAAACCACATCTTAGTGACTTAAATTTATATAGGAGAGTTGTAGATGAGCTAGCAGATGCATAGATTACATGGAGACCTTATGTTTACATTATTTTTGATTGGTTAGATGAAGAGTTAGATATGGATTATTTGATGACTCTATGATACATCATTGGGAGACATGCATATATTATTAATAAAAATAGACTAGACAAAGTGATGAGGTATTTTGGTGTGAAATAACATATTCTATATAGTTCACACATTTTATCTCAAATAGTGCATGAGAGGTGATAGTAGGGGATGAATATTGATCCTTTGATTGTCAATCATCACTAGATGCAGCTATAGATAGTAAGGTGTAAATATAGGAGGGATGTGATAGATGTAGGGGTAGTGGATGGTTACACAGAGTGGTGGTTGCAGTAGATGCCATTGAGATTGACACTACCATACATACCTTCGAGGACATGAAGGTACAGGTTAGCAATGAGCTTGAGTAGGTAGCCTTGAGGCATAGGTTTGGGAACCTAGGTTAGGAGGGTTTTGTAGGTGAAAAAGGAAGAGATGGTGATAGAGGATGAGCCATTAAGACTATCCAGATGTATGATGTTTCCATTACTTTAGCAGAGGATATGGATATTCTTCAAGAGGTAGGTATAGCTATGGAATTAGATATTGAGCAATCAGTAAGAGAAGAGTCTCATATTATAGATGTGGAGGGTAAGGATGACATAGGGCATGATACACAAATAGATAGAGGAGAGACCACAGGTTCCTCATGGATATCAGAGGAGCATGCCTTGATTGAGAGACTATGCAAGGAAATTTAGGTGAGGGATAGAGAAATTGATGGTCTACACCATGAGGTTCCCAAATTAGGGTATAGCTATAACTAGAGATGAGCAGGCAATAAAGATTGAAAACTTATAGGGAGAGATTCATAGTATATAGGATATTTTGGATGGGATGGATAATGTTACTATGAGGAAATGGGTAATTACTTATGATTTAGAGACACAAACCCCAAAAAATACATCCCTTGTACATAGATATAGACAAGAGAGAGATACAACTCAGATAGAGTTAGTAGAGGTGAGGACACAAATAGTTGAGATAGGTTAGTTAGCCATTTTTGATGGAGTTATGAGGGATATGGAGAAGGCCACTTACAATAGGAGTCTATATGGGGCTACTATACCAAAACATCGGTGTGAGTCATCTTTTAGAGATTATTCTATTATATGATCAACATCGACCAAATCAGTGTGACTAGTAGAGTTTCAGAGATATGTTGGATAGGTATCATGAGGGATGTAGCCACCATGAGGTACCTTATAGTAGCAAGAGATGTTTTAGAGATTAGACACCCCTTTTGAGGGATAGGATGAGATGTAGTTTTGACCTATATGGATGTATGCACATGATGTATATATTGTATAGGCACATTTTGATATATATATATATATATATACATGTTGGATTTAGCATTTATGGACTTTTAAATTTGACTTATTGCTTTGACTAGGTTACATGGATATCAATGTTTATACTTTCCTATATATTAGGTGTATTCAGCATGTATACAATTGTATTTATAGCATTGTTTTTTCACCATTTATTTTTTTTGTGCATAAATGCATGATTATTATGAAATGAAATTAAATGTATGATTTATTTATAAAATGAAATAGATACATGATTGTAAAATGTAATGATTATGGATAAAATTTTGCTGCATAACATGAGTTTTTGTTCTTTGCATTGTTATTCTGAAAAGTTTGAATTATTTTGAGCAACTTGATTTTTTATGTAGATTGAAAACATAGTATCACTGATGATATGAAATAATCATGATGAATTTTTATATTTTAGGCATGTAAAAGCAAAGGAAGAATAATTTATGTGTTCGAGCAAAGTATGTCATGATATAGTCAGAACCATACTATGTACGTTATTTATACAAAAGAATATTTTTAACAATAAACAAGTAAGACAACAAGAGTTAATCTACACAAATAAACAAGATATACATGAACAATGAAAGGCATAAACATAAAATAATAATAGTAAATGAATGACTATTGCTAATGGATTCAAATGTAAATAAATGCATTTTAAAGAAAGAAAAATTTACAAAACCAATAATGATAAGATTTACAAAGATAAAAAAAACCAAATAAATGGTAAAAGATAAAAAGCAACCAAAAAATGGCCAAGACAAAGAAACAAAGGATAAAAATACCAAATAAATGGCTGAGGAAAAGAAACAAAGAATAAAATTAAAAAAATAAATGGCTAAGGCAAAGAAAGAAGCAAGAGATGGAAGAAGAATCATGTTCACGAGAAAGCATGAACATTATATATATAAGAAAGAAGACCTAAGGATAAAGGATAAAAGGATGGATGATGGTGAAGGTGGTGGTCGAGCTAACCCTAGAGACCTCATGTCTATAAGCACTACCTACATAATCCACTTAGACAATGTCCATGTGTGGATATCAGACCCTATGTAGTTCTCCCAAATATGGGAAGTGATGAAAAAGTGGATGGTTGATGGAGTGAATGAAGTGTATGATTAAATTGGTTTGTGAGTGACCCACCCAATGAATAAACAAATCGAAGGAAAGGGAAATAGTTACTACGGTTATACTATGGAATGCATGAATTTGGTTTCTTTGTTTGGACTCAGTTTGTTTTTGTTTTTTATGAATGTTTTTGTAGGTATTTTCTCTAGATTTGAATGTTTTTATGCTTTTATAATTTTTGAAACTATTTTTGGGATTTTCCTAAAATATTTATAATGTTTTTTTTAATTTTCTAATGTTTTGAATGGAAATACTAAGGAATCCACTCTCCCAAACTATGAGCAAGGATATTGGTTTTGCAAATGCAATTACAACTTAGAATTTGATAAAATGATTATAAAAGAAACAAAATGACATAAATGGACTTTATTTCAAATAGAATGCCCCCAAGCAAAAGGTTTAGTTATAGATAATGGCTTTTACACATGATGCTAGAAGAACTAGTTTTCATCATGGTACTTTATACAAGGCTTAGTCAATGACATTGATCATTTGTTCTGCCAATAAAGCTTAATTGTTTTTGTATATAACATATATATCTCAAATTACAATGAGATGAATATGTGTTGATCAAAATTACTTTTCAAAGGAATAATGATAAGGTTCTTATAATTAGTAGCATAGTGTGCATTGTCACTTTTTATTTATGAAAATACTAGCTTTATCAGATTTATCTTGAAAGAAAAAGTTTTTGATAGAATTGATAAATAGAATAAAGTTCTCTCTTCATTAGCATAGTCATATGAACAACCTACTTTTTAGATGAAGTACCTTTTCTTCTTTTACTTTTGATCATCCATTCACTTTTTATTTGATTTTTTGACCCCCAGTATATAATATCATTTGACCAGACAGACACATGGGCTTATCACCAAAGACTATAACAAGGTGAGTAAGGATATCTCTCTCCAATGCTAATCCTACACAACTAGTAAGATGTGAACGCTCATCACCAATTATCAATAAAGGGTGAGAAATATTGATTTGTAATTTTGATATTTTTTTTGTGATTTGGATGTTTTGATTTATATGGGTAAACCATACTTCTTGATCTTGGTCCCATGAAACTAGTAAGATGAAAGGATTCATCATAGACAACAATGACAGACAAGTAGATTTTTGCTTTTTCTTCTTGTAGCATGTTTCAAATTTTTTATGTGTCTCTAAAAGCAGAACCTAAAAATAAAGGAGACTTTGTCATAAAATATGTTTTAGATAAATCTAATTAGCTAGCATGGTCATAAATGATGGTGATTGTGATTCCTTTACTCATAAACACCTAAATCAAGACCTAATGTATTGTAAATTTTGAGGTGATAGCTGAAATAATAATATGGATAAGTTGCATTTGAAAATTTTAGTATTATGTAAAAAAATGGCTAAATGATTACTAAACACCATGTATGAGTATAAAAACTAAACTTACAGGATAACAAAATGCGATATTTACAAGATGCCCCTAAACACTAAGGCAATACCAATAAACAAGAAACATGTTTGATATGAAATTCTTTTCTTTCTTTTTCTTTTTATGGCTTTTTTTTTTTTGTGTGTGTTTGTATCCTATGAAGGCTACAAGATGCAGTATGTATATGATCTCCTAATTTCACCCCATACTAAATCTAGATAAATGATGTTATTCAGATTAGATTTCATCATCAATCTCTACTTCAGTACTATTATTAACTCAAAAGATAACATGACCAGGATGAGGCTACTGAACCCACCAAGCACTACTAGAAAATCACCCTAAAATTATTTCATTGTTAGGGAACCCTTGCTAGATAAAGATGTCTAAGTAAATATTTCATTGACAAAGTTTGGTAGTAGCTTTTATTTGTAATGAAAAGATGCAATTGTCAAAGAAACCTACATTGATGTGTTTAATAGTAAAACTAAACTCTATAAATCTTTTAATAGTTCATCTAATCACCATTGAATGCAAAAATATTTCTCTATAAAGATTTAAAGCTATATTATTGAAAAGGACAAAGCACCATGGGCTAATCAATTATCCATATGTACAAAAACCAATATCTCTTACCTAACCACCATTGATTAACCATCAAATACTATAGAATTTGAAGTAGGATAGATTTGTGTTGAATATTCTTAATTCCTTGGTGAATGCAAAATACTCAAACTAACTATTGTGTGCTTTGAAATTGATTTTCAAATGAGAATCTAACTCATTTTAATTCTATTTCACTAATGCAGTATAGTAAATATGCAATATTGGAGTCAAGATTCTTTCTTATAAAATTATAGGGAGATAATTCCATGTTGTGTCTCACCTTACTGATTGGATGTGTGAAATATTATGGGTGTGAATATCTTTCAAGTAATAGAGAACCAATTCTTTGATATATGATTATTCCATGGTTCTCCCTTAGAGATTCAAGTAGTGGTTGATGTAGTAATGTTTTTCTTAAAGGGATGCTCTCATAATGATTGATAGATGTGATAATTGACAAATTCCAATGAATCCAGTCTAATGGTATCCTCTATTTTGGGTTATAGTTGACATGTATAAGTAACATAATGTTGATAGGAAAAGGAAGAATCATGTTGATGGTGATAGAACAAACTATTGTGATATTATTGATTGTGTTGGTAGTAATGATGGATGAAGATTATTCCCTCTGTATAACATTGTTTTTTTGTCTGCATTTGTGTCTACTGTTAAAATGATAGTTGGCACTGAAGAGGATATTTAATTTTCTTTTAACTTCAAGAGAAAGCAAATATCAGATTTTGATAGTATTTTTTCTTTAGGCCGAATTGTGGTTAATAGGAGAGCTTACTGAATTGTCTTCACACTATACGTCTTTGTAATTATTCTTTTTGAAATGTTTGATTTTGGATAAAGAGCTTTTTGATATAAAGAAATTTTGAGTGCTGATCTAAAATAGTACGTTAAGTCCACTAGTGGATTGGGTAGTGTCTTTGTGTATATGGGATGTTGGTCAAAGGTAGGTGCTTGGTTGTAAATAGTGGTTTGATGGATAATGGATGAAGGTTCCCCATTTTGAATAAGATGAGGGATAATATTATTTAGTGATGAAGGGATATCTTGGCATGCTTTTAACGATGGCTTATCAAGTATGAAAAGATGTGTAATATGATGAATATATTCTGCATCTACCATCTCGTGTCTTGCTAGATAGGAGAGCTAAGTATTATGAACTATGGATGGATAGGTATGCCTAATATACTCAGCATATAACATTTCCTTGCAAATATGAGCCTATTGTTTAGTAGATAAATAAAAATTTGGTTGAAATGTTGGTGTATTAATGGCATAAGGGTACTATGATGAAGTGTTTTGATTCCCATTTGTGGCAAATTGAATAGAAAAAGTGGCTAGACTTTGGGAAAAGTGATTGCTTAGATTTGCATAAAAATGGGGATTTGAACCTTGGGACAAAGTGTATGTGAAACCAAATGATTGATTTTGACTATTGTGGAAAGATTTATTTTGATGGATGTTGGAAGGTGAATTTGAATAAAATGTGTTTGAGCTTGCTTGATTTGGAATTTGGCTATTGGAAGCATTTTGATATATGTGGGCATTGGAAAATGGTGATGAAGGTGGATTATAAGATTGGTTCATGGCAACACTAAGGTTTGAGCCATACATATTTATATGTATGGTTTAATTCTAGTTAGGTAATTTTTGGTAAGGATATGACATTGGACTATTCAAAAAATTATGGCCACTATAATTAGGGGAATGGTTTAATCCTATCCTTAAATGAAAATTCTATCCCAAGGGAAAATGTGAATAAGAGGTAGTTTGTTGATGAGGATTAAATGAGGAATTTGGAGAGTTCAAATATCCATCCATGTTGTAGCTAAATAGGTTAAAATTGAAGTTTGAATGCATGTTCAAACTTGGGTTTTGGTTGGCTTGATAGCATACTTGATTCAAAGGTGAACTTGAATCAAAGTTAGGAAAATTAAACTCTAGATCATAAAATGGGCTATTGAAATTGTGATTTGAAAAGGAATTGGGATTGTTATTATTACAAGAAGCCATGATTTTATTTATACTAGACAAAATATTGACAAATATATTTTTTTAAATATCTAAGACACACACAAAAGATATAATAAAGATAGACAACTTGCACAAGAAAGGATGAAAACTAGGCAAAAAGGGTGTTGAACAACTGTTCAATTTTCTATTGTCATTTACTCATCTGTGCTCTCAACTATGGCCTAATGTTTCAAAGAGATGGCCATGGAGGATCCTACAATTCCCATAGCCTACTAAGTCCAATTTTGAGGGTGTGGGGAAAGTAAATTCTTAGTGATAACTATTAACAGAGACATCAAAGTCAAATGACAAAGAGATAATCCTATGATTAAGATATACATGAGCTTATCTAGGGGGAAATAAAATTGTGGAAGAGATTTATATACAAACATACAATACTAAGTTTTGTCCCAAAGTGCCGAACATAGTCTTAGGGGTCTCAGTGTGTTGACAGTTGGCAACACCATATCTTGAGTCAGCTATGGAAACCCTAGGTATTGGAGCATGAAATCCCCTCACATCACGGTGTGTTTAAAACATACAACTACTTAGGCAATTGAAACAAATGGGTCTCAATTTATATACCCCACCATAAAATGAGGTTTGGCCTATTGCATGGTGGTGAAATCCATAGTCAATAGAGCCCATAATAAAACAAAAACAAAGAGTTAATACTTGTTTCTTATTTCTAGGTATCATCACTAGCATGATGCTAAGGAAAGAGCATACACAAAATCAAATAAGGTAATAGATAAGTTACAAGATTGATTTTGATTTCCAGGTGTCATCACCAACATGATGCCAAGGAAAGAGCATACACAACCTTTACAACCAAACAAAATAAAGTGTGATTTATTTACTAAGAATGTAAGAGACTAAAAATAAGAGATGTTAGTAAAAATAAATGAAGAAAATTGGTTTTATTTTTTATTTTTTTTGAAATTATCTTTGGCCAACATTTTGCAAACAAGGTGTTAGTTTATTTTACTTGGGTTGAAGAATAAGATAGCCTACAAAAAGGAATGAAAAACCATAAAAGGAACACCAAAAAACAAGCCTTTGTGATGAAATCATTCTTACATAGTCAAGCTAGAAAAGCAAAATTATAAAATGATCACGCAAGAAAAATACAGAAAACAAAAAAAGATCATATAAACAATATCACTCTTATGCCCAATGAAATAACTACACAAAAACACAAAATCAGAACACAAAACAATAAAATTGTTTTAGAAAAATAAAATATCACTATAGAAAATGACAAAGTTGATGTAGGAAAATATAAAATCACTGCAAACTAGGACAATATCACTACAAGAGAACATGAAATCAGTGGGAAGCAGGACAATATCACTATTCACTGATAAAATCATTGTTCTATTACAAAATTTATGTTCACCTAGAAAATATATAAAATATCACTAAAATGCAGAAAATGTGACAAAAATATTGTTAAGTCTAAAAAAATCATTGAAATGTGCTCTGAAATCATTGTTATGTAGGAAAAATGTACAATTGAACACAAAATCTAAGACAATAAAATATAGTCCATACCAAATCAAAAACAAATGAGATTAAATAAAATAAAATAAAAAGATTAAAAGATGTGGGTAAGTCCCATTGGGTGTGCCAAAACTGTATGAATTAAAAATTACAAAGACAAAGAACAAATCTATTATAAGCTAAATTCTACCAAAGTTAGAGAAAAAATGCAAGAAACAACAATAAAAACCTTCATATATTAGATATAATAATCTTCCACTATGATTCAAATCTGATTTTCTCTATTCAAATGTGGTGCTTACTTCTCCAATGTAAAGGTGAAATGTGTAGCATTTGGATGCAAAAATGGATGACTTTGATTCACTTGATTTTGTTTATGATCTCTAAGGATCATGATTGATTGTAATATTTGTGATTTCAAAAGAGGATGCCTGAAAATGGAGATTTTCAAGCTTACTTATAGAAGCCTGAATTATGATTCGATGGTAGAGGATCAATTGGACTTTTTCAAGGTTTGAAATGATCAACGGTTGATGATGAGTCCTCATCCATGAGGATAGGAACTATTTCAACTAGGTGGAGCAAAAAGAGGGGTTGGTTAGCAGAATTAGTCAAAATGGAGTGACAACTCAGTGGAGGAGTCATAGGAAGTGGAGGTTTTCATGGATTTGGTTGGGATGAGGGAGAGAAAAATGGGAATATTTGAATTGGTAAATTAAGGAATTAAATAATTAAAATAAAAAATTAAAAGGTCTTGATTGAATCCTTCAAAATTATTTGAATAAATCAATTAATTGAATTGATGAAGAATTGTTAATTATTAAATTAAGAATAATGATTAATAAACTTAGGAAGAATGATTAAATAAATTAAGGTGCATTTCGACACTAAATAAAATTTAGGTGTCTACAATAAGTACCATACACTTAGTTTGCTATATGACTTCCATACACAGTCAGCTAAGTGAGTTGTGAAAGGCTTTAAGAAACTTCTATATCAATTAAAATCCCTTCACTTGACAAAACAAGGGACTGTGATAGTTAACTCAGTCACCCACATAGCCATATAACATAGAATTGCACCTACATGTGCTTATAAGAAGTGAAGGCATTAAAACTAGGAGTGAGATCTTGTATCAAGATTTACAACATTATAATGCTCCATTTGAATATGTTGATGGGATATCAATTGACTATGAAGGAACATTCCTTAAATACATGGACCATTTCATGTTTACTACCTATATGTAACTCAATGTGCACCTACAGGTGCCCTCATGGAAATAAATCACATTATTGAGGAAGTATCTAAGATGGATAGGATTTTATATAGTGAGGAGAGTCTATTTGTAACATTTTAAAAGGGTTAAAACCTCATTCAAACCCACAAACCATGCATACTGCTCATAGTTTCATCCACAACAAGTACATTAGAATGTTCACCTATGGGTGGCACTAGCAGAGATATGAAGGTACTACTTTGGAGAGTCATAATATGTTTTTTTTACCATGGTAGACCTATTTTAAGTGTTAGTTTGTACAAGGGAAGTGGAAACCATTATCAAAGGTAATGACTACAAATTTAGGGATCAAATCCCTAAAACATCAAGATAGAGCACCTTGTTAAGTTTTTCATATCTTATAAGAAGGTTTCTAATAGTTTTGTTGAGTTTTGATGACTTTGACTTGTAGCCTTCATATAGGATAAGAGATATAAAAAAATATGGATGGTAGATTATTAATTTAAGGTAGCTTTTGGAAGTCCCAAAATTTCACTTTTATGCACTAAACTCAGATACTGAGGTCTACAAAATTTGAGCCTCAACTAGACTCTTCACCCAAGGTTGAAATATCAAACCATGTTTCCATGATTTAATCATTATAAAAAACTAAAATGATCATTTATAATATAAATTACTTAAAAATAGTTTTATATTTATTTTATTTATCCTATCTACACCTACAGGTGTGCC
The DNA here is from genome assembly GCA_037957365.1 of Torreya grandis. NCBI lineage: Eukaryota > Viridiplantae > Streptophyta > Pinopsida > Cupressales > Taxaceae > Torreya > Torreya grandis. Next base: position 943,238 of record JARHVA010004081.1, on the reverse strand, counting down.
TAATTCCAAAACTATTCACCTACAACTAGGTACAATCTTCTACATCATCCAAAATGAGGACTTAAGCATAGAAACTCCAATATTTGTTTATTTAAGATGACTTCCAAATGTATCAAATGATATTGTGGTAATGTGGCACATATTAAAAATGATTTATTACTCATAGACTCCTACTTCTTCTAATACAATCAACAGTAGTCAACTATAAGTAATAGTGGGTTGAGGAGTGATGCATGAGTGTTAGTATAGCATGAGAATGAGAAAAATATATCCAAACCAATATAATATGACCATAAAGGAATATAATTAATTATTTAATCTTTATATCAAGCTTAAACATTTAAAGCAACCTACAAGTATCATACCTTGAAACAAACATAGTTAAGAAATTGCACTCAATCTTGACTAAGCAAGGAGTATGAACATTATGTGAGAGGTTGGAGTGATGAATGGATATTATAAAATATTAATCATGATAAAAATATCCTCATTAAACTCTCATGGTTTACATAAATTATAAATATAACTCTAGTGATGCATTATACAGTCTACATCCTAAACCATGTACACTGTTTGACTCTCAAGGGGTCTGTCTAGGATTTTGAGAAAGTTAAAGGGAATAATGATATTACCAAGGGATAAAACTTGGTTTATAATGTATATATTACCTAGATAATATACTCTAATAATAATTTTTTTAATAAATAGGGAAAGTACCCTCTATTCTATCTTAAATAGAGGGAACTTCCCTATATCACAAACTTGCAAGTCTTGAGGGAAAAGATGATCAGAGGAGATAGGAGATTATCAAGAATTAAAAATAGGTGTATAAATTTGAATAAAATATATGAAAACATGATAAACATTACCTGGAATGGAGGATCTTAATAAAGTGGTCTAGACCATCAAAGATACAAACATGCTTATTAGGCAAGGTTTAAGCCTAGGGTGCAAATGGAAAGCTAGTGTCACTTCAAACCTTAGGTAAGAACTCAAATGGATTTTAGCATGTTTTTATTGTCAATTCAGATGTTTCCAAGATTTTTTAATGTATATAAGTCACAAGGAAAGTTAATTTTGGCTTAGAACCAATTCAATCATGTAGGGAATGGAGAAAAAGCTTAAATGGGCAATTTGGGATGTTCACATCTCCTTTGACACCTTGCATGGATACTAAAGGGGATAAATTGAGTTGGAGAATGTCTTTAAAAAATATTTTGTGTCATTATTTTCTCTATCCAATGTCAAATATCCATGAACAATCCTTAAGGGTGGAAATCACTCAAAACCCTCACAAACCCTAGTTCTAGACCCAATGAAGGAAATGAATATGGAAAGATATACAAATAGACCATAATGGCTTGGTAAATTATTTTATATTATATAATACTCTCCAAATATTATTTCCATACAATTGAGACATTCCCTATCTATACGGATAGGTACAAAATTGGTTTCTTTTACTATTTTGTGCATTGTGCAGATTCTAGGAGGTTTCAAGAGATGAAACCAACTTTAGGAGAAATACTATGACTTTGGATAAAATATAATTTCCATTTTACTGATCATAAAAACTCTTAAGTGTGTCTACTAATAGCTTCATCTCAGCTAGTTAAAACTGCCAGAGTGAGCATGATAGTGAGAAGTGTGAGAACTTCAAGTGGAAGCCTATTTAATGTGTACGTAAGAAATATAAGGCCATGGAGGATATTTATAAGTATCATTCACTCCATTTAAATTATTTTTCATGGAAAATTAAAGCCAATTTTTAGGCCAATTGTAATTATTTACTAAAATAGGAGTTTCTTTGACTGCAGATAGTGATGGCTAAATTTTAGAGGAATACAGATGATTATAAATGCATCCAATGCATGGAATATCATATCTATAAACACTCCCTCTCAGTTAAATCATGATAACTATCAATATTTAATTTTGGTATGTTCCAAAAGAGGTAAATGATGATGACAATTTGTTTGTGTTGAATAAGAACTCCTACACCATATTTCATGAGTTGCATAACTTGGAGGGCCACTTGTTCTATCATACCTTGCATGGTTTGTCTCCTACTCCATTATAATACACATGTAACTCCTTATGTAATCATGATAAGTGTTCAAGTGACATTTTGACTTCTCTTTTCCCACTTCTCTCTCAAATGCTATAAGTATCTACCATTTTGGCCTTTGTAATCTAATTCCACTCCATATATGATGAAGCCCTGCTAGAATTATGTTATATTTTACCTTTGAACATTAATTCAAATCTTATTTTGATTTTTTCAACAATTTTGTAAGTGTGAAAGTGATCTATGGTGATGTAAAGTGATAATTTTTTATCCCTTCTTCCCTTATCCTTTCATATTTATGTAAGATTTCCTATTCTAATATGTCATATGAAGTGTTTTAAAGTGTACGAGATTGTCTCTTAAGTTTAAAATGAGTCTTAATTTGTATAACTAGCATATGGTTCACTTACCTTGGATATATCTCATGCATCCCACCTCCATATTGAAATACTCATGTGAGAATCCATAGGACTTGAAAGTTAGTTTGTATGCCTTGTTTCTTAGTACAAGAAAGTATGATGGTCATATGGAAGACATCTTGGTGGATCACCCCCTTAGATTAGGTTCATTTCATGAAACTTATAACTCTTTTCCCCATAAAAAAATAGTTAAGTATGTGTGAGTATTTAAAGATACATTCAAGGAGCTACACCTTAAATCTAGAGGTTCACTTCCACTATAGGTACACCCACATACCTATAAGTGTTGCCATGTTGCATAAATATTTAATATTATTGAAGACCCTCTTATAGGGTGAAATATTTGGTGACAATAGTTTTGGCACAATCAATGGGACTAAGGTCCAAGAGAGTGTAAATATTATTGGTGTGTCATTCCTCTACCAGCTTTTGGAAGCAAGCAACCTAGCACTAATGGCAATTCCAAATGATAAATTTTGGTTGTAAGTAGTCCAAGAATTTTTAGTTGAAATTTTTATCAATTTTTATATATCATTTGATAAATGAGGATGATATGAATATTTATGGTAATTACTCCTACCATCAACCTACTTATCAGCCTTACTGAGAACCACATTTCACTCCTTAACAATCCTATCAAAATGGATATAAACCCTATGAGCCATGGTAGACATATAGTATTCCATTCCCCTCTCTATATGGACACCATGTTTTTATGAAATCCTATGAGGAAGGATACCAATAAACCTATAAATAAATGGCTCCCTATCAGTCCTAATATGAGCCCTATCATTCATATTATCATCTCTATCGACCCTAGGAGGATCATTATGAGTCTTGTCATGAGAAATCAGATGATTCCATGGATTGTACATAAAGATATTACAAGGCAAGATATGGAATCTTGTAGAATATAATTTAACAAGCTAAAGGTGGTCTTGATCTCTATCGCTTACCTGCTGCTCCTTCATTTTTTCCATCTTATATCAAGTCCTTATTGGCATCCATACCATAATTACTAGTTAATGAAGATGAAAAGATAACATGGGATGATGATTATGATGAGCTCTTTGATAATCTCATGTAATGGTTAAGAGGTAATACCCAAAGTTACATGCAAAAGTTGGAAATGTTTGAAGAGCAATAAGGAGCTCAATGTGAAATCAAAAAACAAATGGACTTGGCAAAGAAGTGCCTTCAATTATAAATATAATGGCTAAGTATGTTGGAGGATAAAGATCTCAAATATGAACATGTTGCTATTGAATAATAAATCACTATAGGGACTCCCCTTGGTGAATAAAAGAGCAATCCTACCTTCTTGAGTTAAGAGGAACATATTGAAGACTCTTTTGTAGCTGTCCATGAGGAATGTGGCCATGACTTGAAGAGAGATGTATTTTAAGAAGATTTCATGTTTGATCATGAGGTTTAGGATGACCATCTTAAGCATGAAGTGGAATTTACTATCAAATATGAAGGTCAAGTCACTCTTCAGGAAGTTTCAATCCTAAAGGAGTCTCATGAGACCAAGGTATAAGACATAGTTCTTGGAGATGACTCAATACCCATATCTTATTTTGAATCACCTTAAGATGGATTGTATCATGAATAACACTAGATTAATGACCTCAAACATCAAGAAGAGAACACTGAATAAGTAGTGGCTCTAGATAACAAAGAGGACAAAGATGATTGGTAGCTGCAAATGAAGTTCTTCCAAGAGCTTGAAGATATTTTCCAAGTTGAGGGTCAAGTACATGACAAGGTGAAGAAATATTTTTCCATGGAGGAAAATTACCAAGATTGGGTGGACTATGCATATCTCCTTAATGAGATTGAAGAAATTGTAGCTGAAGAGAAGCCCAATCTTATTGAGAATACTATGGAAACCAAGAAGCAAAGACTTGTTGAGCCCCCAATAGATGTCATAGTTGAGGAACCATATGACAAATTTGAGTTTTTTTGGATGCAAGAGGATTTAATTTCCATAATTTACATGTTTGGATCTATTTGACTTTCATTCAACACCATGCTAATAAAGTTAGCAGATACCATGAAGAAGATGGGGACATCAATGTTAAGTTCAAAAGTATATATGCCTCATTAAATCCTTCATGTCATGAAATAAGAGAGGTTTAAAACATCCCATTTGGTCCTAGAGGAAACGTTCATCTTAGGTTAGTTTGTGTTTGAGTCAATTTTTTCAATTTGTGTGCGTGCTCCATAAGTGGTCATGAAATACAAGTGTGTGTGTTTTTTAGTTTTTCTTTTTCTGTGTGTCTTTACTTGTGTTGTGTGTGTTTTAAAATTTAATTTTCATGTCAAACCTAGTGTACATGTGATTCCATATCCCAATGGATAGTATTTGGCAACTAGTCATGGTATAACAAGCATACCACCCTTGGAAAATTGCCAAAAATGTTGACCATTTTGACCACAAGATAAAATGGGCCAACCCCCTATAGTAAAAAACTTATATATGGATCTAATATTTTTTCATAGGGTTTTTTTATAGTTTATTTAATGTAATTTAATGCAAGTTTATCCTTTGTCATGGTCTAATTAGTTTATGTCATTTTGAGTCACTTAGTAGCCATTTAGGGGTCATATATGAAAGTGGCATGGTTTTCAAGGTGTATAATTGTCCTAGTTTTATTCCCAAAATCCAAGGTATCATATTCTAAGTAAAAAAAATTATTCCATCTAAATCTTGCAAGTTTCTTAAATGAAAATCAAGAAACCAACTGAAAACAGAGAATTTTTGCACTTTTATGGCATATAGGAGAGTATGACATGTGGGAGAAGGTTTTGAGATGGCTCTTCAGCTTCCTCAGACCCATTTACACACTTTAAATACTCTATATGTTCCAAATTTGTGCTAAAACCATTATGCTCCTTCATCTCCTTTCTAGACATGTAGAACTAATCAACAGGTTTATGATTTGTATGACTAGTTGAATAACTTATAGGTCAAAAACTTTTGGGGGAAATATTAAACTTAGATATATTAATTTTAATAACAATATTTTAAATAAATATTGGTCAACTATACTCTTTGAATCGTCTCTAACAAGTTGACTATGTTTTTAAGCTCATTATTTCCTATACCCTATAGTGTTTGCTCTTGTTTGGATGATTCTATACAATCCAAATGATAGAATTGACTCCATAAGATATGGAAATATTTTCCTCATGTTACCCATGCTTGGTTTTATGTTTCAAATATTTTTTATAGGAAAATCATCTCTAGTTTGTAGATTGGCACCATTCTATGTTGTAGATAGATTTTGATCATTTTTAGAGTCTTCATGCTTTGGTAGTGACCTTAGATAGTGGTGAGAGGTTCATTATCATTTTTTTAATGTTATATTAGTATTATCAACTTTAAATATCATCATCCAAATCAATATTCCATTAGTTTTCAGTCATAAGTACCATACAGTCAGTTTGTTATATGACTACCATACACAATCAACTAAGTGAGTTATAAAAAGCTCTGATACACATCTATGGAGTTGTGATGGAGGTCATAAAATGTTTAACACATTCTCATATCAGTAAAAATCAATTAAAATATCTTAATTTGATAAAATAAGGGATAGTAATAGTTAACTCAGTCACCCACATAGTCATGTAACATAGAGTTGTACCTACATGTGTCTACAGGAAGTGAAGGTATTATAATGAGGTGAGAGAGCTTGTATCAAAATTTAAAACATAAAAACTATCCATTTGAATAAATTTATGGGACATAAATTTACTATGAAGGCAGATTCCTTGAATACATGGACCATTTCATGCTTACTGTCTATCTACAACTCAAAGTGCACCTATAGGTACCCTCAGTGAAATATATCACATTGATGAGGAAATATCTAGGTTGGATATGATTATATATAGTGAGGAGAGTCTATTTGGAACTTTTGAAAATGTTCCAAGCCTCATTAAAACCCACAAACCATGTATACTACTCATAGTATCATCCACTACCTATACATTGGAATGTCCACCTATAGGTGGCAATAGTAAAGACATGAAGGTACTTGTATGGAGATGATTGGAAATTTTGGAACCTTAATTGGAGTAAGAGTATCTTTTGTAGATCATGGAATAACTATTTGAAGTGTTAAGTTGTTAATGGGAAGTTAAAACCATGATCAAAGGGAATGACTATAGATTTAGGGATCAAATCCCTAAAACATCAAAATAGAGCACCATGCTACTTTGTTGATATCTTATAACAAGGTTTGTAATAATTTTGATGCATATTGATGAATTTTCATTTTATCCTCTGAATAAGAGAATATATCTTCAAAATATAGAGGGTACATAATTAATGGAAGGTGGATGTCAGAAGGCCCAAAATTGTACTTTTAATCACTAAACTCATACAATGATGTCTATAGAATTTGAGCCTCAACTAGACTCTTCACCCAAGGTTTGAATAACAAACCATGTTTCAATGATTTAATGATTATAAATAATTTAAATTATAAATTATGATATAAATTATCATCAAAATATGTTGATATGCAATGTTTTGAACATTTTATGGTATTAGTATCTCCATCCAATTTAAAATCTTCATGAACAATCCTTAAGGGTGAAAATGACGCAAAACCCTCACAACCCTAGTTCAAGACCTCATGAAGGAAATGAAGATAGAAATATATCTAAACATACTAGAATGGCTTGGGAAATTCTTTGAGACTATAGAGGACCCTCCATATATCCTTTTCATCTAATTTATAGATTATCTATCTATACAAATAGGGTATAAAATTGGTTTGTTTGACTATTTTGTGCATTATCTAGGTCCTAGGAGATTTAAAGATATGAAAAAAACTTTAAGATAAATATTTAGACTTGGGATAGCCCTTTATATCCATTTTTTTATTCATAAAAACTCTTAAGTGTGTCTACCAGTATGTTCATGTTAGCCAGTCAAAATTGAGAAAGTGAGCAAGATAGTGAAAAGTGTGAGAACCTAAGGTGGAAGCCTATTTAAGGTGTACCTAATAAATATAAGGCCATGGAGGTTCTTGAAAAGTTTCATTCACTCCCTTTTATTGATTTGCCTAGAAAATTGAAGCCAATTTTGAGGCTAAGTGTAAAGGGTGACTAAAAGAGGAATTTCTTTAATTACAGATAGTGTTGGTTGAATTTTAGAGGAATATAGATGATTAAGAATGCATTAAATGCATGGAAGACCATTTATATAATCCCTCACTCTCAGTTCAATCATGGTATTTATCTTGAGTTAGTTTTGGGATGTTACAAAAGAGTTAAATGATGAAGACAATTTTATTTTGCATAATGGGAACTCCTATGCCACATTTCATGAGTTGCATAACTTGGAAGGCCACTTTTCATATTATACCCTACATGGTATATCTCTTACTCCATTCTAATACATATTTAACTCCTCCTCTCAACATGACAAATGTTTAAGTGACCATTGGACTTCTCTTTTCCCATTTCTCTCTCCAATGTTATAATTAGCTACCATTTTAGCCTTTATAATCTAATTCCACTCCATGTATGGAAAATACCTATTTTAATGATGTCATATTTTGATTTTGAACATTACTATAAATTTTATTTTGAGTTCTTAAATAATTTTCTAAGTGTCTAAGTGATGTATGATGATGCAAAGTGATAATTATCTATCCTTTATTCCCTTATCCTTTCATATTTTTACAAAATTTTATGTTCTTGTTGTCACTTATATTTTCACTTTTTGAGGAGATATCTAAGCTCTCCTCATCCAAGTGGAATAATTAAAACACCTCTAGGCTGTGGGTAGCCTAAGAATGAGGTGAATCTCTAGATAGGGATGTTCCCTTAATGTGCCACTTATAAATCATTACTACACCTAAAATATTTGAGGTAGAAGGGAGAGAAAAACTAAAATTAAACTATCCTAATGGAGGAGATACACCAAATTATTTTATGATTACCAACTAGTTGTATGTTACACATGAGAATAAGAGACTAACCAAACATAAACTTCTCCAATCTGCATCTTCTCACATCAATGTTTCATTATAAAGTTATGGTGAAAGTTTAGGCTAGGATGACTAGACAATAGGTCTATAATGATACTATTGAATAGGCTAACTCATTAAATATTGACACTTCTTATCATACTTCACATGCCCTGCAAGAAGAAGCTTTCTAACTGTAAATAGGTAAGAGAATGAGATAACATGATAAGGAAATAAGAGTCATCACTAGGAAAGATAAATCATCCAATTAAAACACACTATTAATATTCATGGAAGAGGTAAAATTTAGTAGTCTTTATTGATCTATGGTATTCAAATGAGTAGGTCTTCATCATACTCAGGTCAAGCATAGTTTACAAAGACCAAAATGGCTAGTTCTTATATAACCTGAGAGAGAGAAGAGAATAAAGAAGTAAAAAGGTCACAAGGACACTTATCAAGATGATAAAACTATATACTTGTGAATGATAATGAAATTTTGAACGGACCATGCAAGGTTATAAGATACAAGTGGCTTTCGAAGTCATGAAACTCATGAAAAGTGGCGTAGAATTCCCTTTACTAGGTCAAAAAATTGACTTCATAATTTAGCCCTATTTAAATGTCCCAACACTAACTAGGGATAGTTTTTTTAATTGGAATGAGAGGGATGGATTTTATACATGCCTCTTTATGCATTGGCTGTAGTCCTAGTTATCTGGAATCTTCCTAAAATGAGCTATCACCATCTATAGTCAAAATAACTATTCTTTTAGTCACCCTTCACACTTTTACTCAAAATTGGCATCAATTTCTCATTAAAATACATGAAATTTAGTGGATTAAACTTTTAAATTCCATCCATTTCCATAGACTACTTAGGTAGACCTTAAAAAACCATCCACTTGAAGTTCTCACACTTCTCACCATCGTGTTCACTATGATAGTTTTGACTAGCTAAGATGAGAGATATTGTTGAGGCACTTAGGGTTTTTTATTAGGCATTAAATTTACATGGAGGGTTATCTTAAGTCTTAAACTACCCTTATATATGATTTTCATCTCTTTAAACCTCCTAGAACCTACACAATGCACAAAATAGTCAAAAAGAGCAATTTTTTACCCTATCCATATAGATTTTGTACAAATAATAATGATGGTATGGAAACTAACTAATACTTATACAACATTCAATATTTTTTCTAGACAAACTATTCTAATTTGGTGTATTACTTGCATAATCTTCTCAAACTGGTCACTAGCAAGGGTTTTGATGAGCTTAGGCCTGTTTTACCCCCTTAAGATTCATTCTTAAAGATTTGGCATTGAAGTTTCAAATAAATATCACTAGAGAAGATTTTAGGACCCCTTTTAACCCCTCTAAAATTCCTTAACCTCCATGCAAATCCTCATGAAATATGTGAGCATCTAAAATGACCTTATCAATCTTATTTTCACATTTCCTACATGTTTGGACTATTTCTAAGCTAAAAGTGGCTTTCATAGGGATTTTTTTTCATAATAAAAGTTTTTACATGTATATTATGACCCCATAATCATTCTAAAATCTATTATAAATCTTTACTAAGGTTAGAAATTAAATTGACCTATCATTTCAAATCTAGGGCTAACCATGCCTACTAGACCTGACTACAGCTCTTGTGGGTTTGAACCACTTGATGAGTTTCACCCTTTCTTAATTGTTATATCATGTTGGTTTATGTGATTTAAAACTTTCCACATCTCTCCTTAATTCTAAATCATCTCTTGGCTCATCCCTTTGTTACTCTTTCTCAAACCTACGAATTTATGCATAAGGGGAAGGGTCATTTATCTAAGACAAAATAGAGGGTACTTCCCCTATTTCATCATACAAAATGAAATTTGTATGAGATTACTCAAGTGTAAAATATTTTTTTTTCCAAATATTGGTGCTTGATCATTCCATTTTACCTCCCAAAATCATAAAAACCTAAGATAGACTTGGGAAAAGGTAATGTATGAAGGGTTTTCATCATATTGAATGTGTATTACCTATTTAGAGCCATTATTTGTTCTATATCCACTATAAAAAAGCCCATATATACTGTCATGGTCATGATTTATTTTATCATAGGGTTTTTCCATCATTTTAACTTTCCCTATACCCTTTACATGCACCTTGAGCTCATAAGACTGAGTGTATCTCCTAACTATGATACTCTACCAAAATGATACTTGTAGGTGCATATTTCTCTAATAGGAGCTTGATCATGATTTTTAGAGGCCCTCCTTGAATTCTTGAGGTCACATATCATCTATTTTATATCTTAATTAACTTTATCTAATCTAAATCATTACTAACACACCATGCCTAGGTCATTATCTACCTACCCAACTGTAAGTTGGTATTTCAAGACTTAAGACACATGTAGGTGTTTGTGAGATTCAAAGAATAGTATATCATCCTCTTTAGATGATCTATTAGGTCATAATAATTCCTTTCAACTATTTTTAAACATTCAATCATCTACCATCCCCAGTGATCCCAGGTTCAAGTTTCCATTTTAGAGCGTACATTCCTACAATCAGTTGTAGGTATGAATTTTCATGATGGGATACCTATAGGTGTTCATGAGGTTTTAAAAATTACAAATTAACCTTGTATTAATTATATTCATGCTTATTGTTTCACCATTATATCACTAGTGTCATTATAAACATGAAGATATGTTCCATTTGCTCTATAGGATGTCAGTGGTCACCCAAAAGTGTATTCCTATAGATATGAATACAGGGTTTTAATGCTTTAAAAGGCATCTTTAAGATTTCCAACTTCTAACTTCAACTAAATTTATGACCTCCATATCTTAAATAGATATACTCCATGCTAGATGCTAGAATATTTAACTATCTAGATGCTCCAAAACTCTTGATAACCTTACTACAATATATTCACAAAATTCCTTGGATCTTTATCCTACACTTTTGGGGACTTATTCCCTAAACACAGACATTAGATCTTTCAAAGCTAATTCACAAATTTTCCTATTAGTATACTTTACAAATATGTATGTTAGGATCCTTCTCAAAATTTTAGTACTTTATGATGAGTTTCACCACCTATCTAATCTTATCTATATTAGTACTTTAGTTCCTTGTTAAGCCACCTGTAGGTGGTTATTCTAGTATATAGGCAGTGAGGAACCCTCAAAAATATGCATAATTTGTGAGATTAAATTATGTTTCTACCTTTTCCAAAAGATCCAAATATAATTTCCTCATTATAAAAACCTTGCTTATCTTAGACACTTCTTTTTCAATGTGATTAGCTTCTATGAGGGCATCTACAGGCGCATTCTGTGATACTTGTAGGTAGTGAGCAAAAAGGTTCATATGTACAGGGAAATTTCATGCATAGTGATTTGATCTCCTTTAAATGTAATTATAAATATTTTTCAAATATTAATACAAGTATTCACACCTCATTTTCAATGTTTCACTTCTTCCTTTCATGGCACCTAGTTGATTGTGTATGATAGTCATAGGGCAGACTGACTGTATGGTGTCTATGACTAAACACTAATGGAGAATTTAATAGAGAATGAGCCTAAAATGAAAAAAAAAACTACATTTTAAACATGGATATAAACCATAACTATCATTTAACACCATTACCAAGACATGAAAACTTTGGGAGTGGTGGAAACCTGCCTTCTATACAGAATGGGACCAGTCTACAAACCCGAGGTGATTGGCTCTTCAAACCAACTCAAAAATTTAAAAAAGGGATAGGGAACATGTTATATGATATTAAAGGACCTGTAGAATCAATCCTAGTATCTATATTATATGTATCTCTTCAAATCAAGGTAAAACCTATAGGGTACACATAATAGAAAGAAAATTGGAAAGGTCAATTTCTTAGGAATATTTCCTATAGAAAATACCACCATTCCTATATAACCATAAATAAAATGGAATATGAATAATTTAATAATACACCCATAAGATACTTTTTATTTAAACCTCTATTTTTAATCATACCAAGTACAAACCAGAAGACCATTTTTGCTTGCCAAGCCTAGTGGAAGGGGAAAGAAGTGGTTTTATTAATTTTTTGAATTTGATGATCAAAATTATCACTAAATTAAGTGTACTTAATACCAAAGGTCATTCCTAAAATTTCCCCAACTATAGGAGTTCATACAATTCTGTACACCTCATTAAATGCTCATTTTTTCAAGAAAACTACCCTTTTTTTAAATATCCTACCACTTTTCAGTTAGTAATAGTTACTAAAGACTTATTAGGATACATGTTACATGACATAGTTCTTTTAAACCTTCATATTTTTGTAGGATTTCATACAAGTCATTTAATTCTCTAGTTTGACCCCCAAAATCACTCAAAAAGACATAAGGACTAAAATGACTAATGACCAAGGTTAATATGACATTAAAGTAGATTAAATATATTATAATACACTCTATAAAAAAATATTATATGCATAAAACATCTAAAAATTTAATTTTTTACCTATATGGGTCCTAATTTGACCTATAGGGTCAAATTTGGTCAATAAATTGGTGACTGATAGGGGTAGCATGCCTACTATGCTAACTAGACTAGTAGTATTATCAATCCATTGGGATTATGGAGTCATCTAAAGTCTAAAACACAATAATAGGACCTGACACTTGAAAAAAAAATTGATCAAGACAACAACAATTGACTACCTTAACCACATAAAACAAAGGACCCACAAAAGCAAAGTAAACACACTAACAATACACACACACGTGTGCTCAAAACACTTGTGAAAATTATAAAACAAAAGACTACGTAAAATTATAAACTAAGCATACCTCCCTTTCTAGGATCAAAAGGAAATTTTCTTGCATCTCCTTCTTCATGAGATGAATCATAGTGCCAAACATGTTTCTCTTTGGATTTGACACTTGATCGATCAAACCTATTTCTTGGCACATCACTTGATATGATCTCAATTAGACCATCTTCAAATATGTCTCCAATGTAAATTAATTCCTCTTGGTGGTTTATGCATACCTCATACTACTACCCACTCTTCATCTCATGATTAACTTATATCTTCTTAGTAGGCATGGCTTCAAGAGGAGTAGTTTCTTGTTCCTTGAAAGATTGAGGCCAATAGAAGTTGGTTCCATCCTTCAAGAGATGATTTGTTTCTCCCAAATATTTGAGAGGATAATATCCCATTTTTATTATTTTAAACATATCATCATGGGATTCATATGTCTCTTGAAAGGACATATTTGAAAAGTTGATTTTCCTTTGCATACATACTTGAGTGTCAAGGTTACCTTCTCCATTTTTGACTACATCATAGTCTCCTTGAAGGGGAGTGTAACCTAATATAATTATTACAAATAATTCATCCCAAGGCTGATTATATGCTTGTTATTACTTATTTATGACATTTTGAAAAATGCCATCTTGCTTATCATCACTTCCAATTAGCTCTAAGGAAGTTGAAGACCCCTTGAGAGACTCAATCTCATTGCAAATGCTTAGAAACTATTACCATAAGTCCTCATCTTCTCTTTTATTAGGATAATTAATGGGAACAACAAGAGAATATATTTCATCCTCTTGTTAGAATCCAAAAGGACTTCATCCAAAATTTCTTCTTTAACACAAGGCATTCTTCATTTTATCAACCCAATAAGAAGACTCAACACAAGGGCTCACCTCTTATTCAGAATTTAGGACCTCTTGAGGGATCTCAAGTTTCATATCAACTATCATAACCTAAATTTATTTCTCAAGGGCTTCAATATATTCAATCTCCTTCTCCTTATTGGTGATGCTAAGACTAGGCATCTTGGAATCAGGTGACTTAGCCCAATGAGGTTGTAAAGAAGCTATAATTTATTCAAGTAAGATTTCTAAATTTATCTCAACCAAATGTTATTCTTTAGGTTTTCACACCATAGGTCCATAAGACAAAGGGTTATAGGTTGAGGACAAGCTGAACTAGTTGGTGGAGGTGGAACATAGAACTCAAAATCAGATTGAGAATGAATTGTAGGGGATTATTTTGGAAACTCTTGAGGAAGTGGAGGTAGACCTTGGAATAAAATAGCTTGGTTTTCTTCCTTCCATTTTTCAATGTCTTTATTGAAATATTATTTACCTTGAGGAATTTATTTAGGAAGGTTAGATGGGGTGTGTTTGAGCATATGATCTTCTTTTGCTCTAAACATTCCATCACACATTAACTCAATAATTTCACTATCAACTCTAACTCCTTAATTTTCTTAGCTATATTCTCTTGTAAATATCTCTCTTTAAATTTATGAGCATATTAATGATGATAAGGAGTACAAAATGACTAATATAACTCATGACCAGGCTGGGAAGAATGATATTAGATCTGGTAAAGATCATATTAAAGCGTGTAAGGATTATGACAAGGCTGATATGGAATGCCATATGCTTGATAAACCTCACCAACTCATGTAAAACAATACTCAACACCAAATTCAGCCATGGAACTTCATTACAAAACAAGAACACAAGGAATGGTTATCAACAATCTTCAAAAAGAATACATGGTCTACTTGACTAGCTAATGTAATCTCAAAGTCACCATTGATGTTTAGATAAATGCCTCCAAAGGTTAATGTGTTGCATGACAACACCAAAAATATTTCAACTTTTTGGACTAATATTCACATCAAGCATTCCAAAAACTATTTTTAGTTGTATTTTCACCCTTTAGGGATATGTCTCATCTCTCCTCATCCAAGTGGCACAATTAAAATACTTGTAAGTTGTGGGTAGCCTAAGAATGAGGTAAATATCTAGATAGGGATAGCTCCATTGATGTAACACTTGTAAATCACTACTAAAAATAAAATTTGTGAGGGAAAAGGAAGATAAAAAATGAAAGTAAACTATGATTGGAGGTGATATTCCAAATTAGTTTATGACTACCAAGTAGCTGCATGTTACACATGTGAACAAGGGAGTAACCAAACATACACTTCTCCAATTTGCATCTTCTCACATCAATGTTTCATTAAGAGGTTAATTTTAATGTTTATTATAGGAGGAATAGACAAGAGTTATATAATGACACTATTGAATAGGCTAACTCACTCAAACTTGACACTTCTTAAAACACTTCACATTACCTGCAATAAGAAGAGTTATAACTATAAATAGGTGAGAGAATGAGACAACATCCTAAGGAAACAAGTGTCATCACTAAGAAATATAAATAATAAAATTAAAAAAAAATATGAAAAGTCATGGAATAGGTAAAAATTAGTAGTATTTATTGATCCATGGTGTGTAATTGATCAGGGCTTCACCATACTCAAGTGGAGCATAGTTTACAAAGGCCAAAATGGCTAGTTCTTATAGATCGAGAGAGAGAGAGAGAGAGAGAGAGAGAGAGAGAGAGAGAGAGAGAGAGAGAGAGAGAGAGAGAGAGAGAGAGAGAGAGAGAGAGAGAGAGAGAGAGAGAGAGAGAGAGAGAGAAGATGAAAGAAGTGAAATGGTCACCATATAAAAATTGACTAGGGATAGGTCTAATTATTGAAATTATGGGGAAGTATTTTAGACATTCCTCTCCATGCATTGGTTGTGTTCTGATCATCTAGAATCTTCCCAAAATGACCTATCACCATATGTAGTCAAAATAACTCTTTTTTTAGTCACCCTTCACACTAAGCCTCAAAATTGGATTTATTTTATCATAAAAATATATGTAATTGAGTAGATGACACTTGGTAAGACCCTCCATGTGCCTAGATTACTTAGGTAGACCTTAAAACCCCATCCACTTGAATTTCTCACACTTCTTACCATCATGTTCACTATGCTAGTTTTGATTGGCTAAGATGGGAGCTATTATTGAGGTACTTAAGTGTTTTACTAAGGCATTAAATTAACATGGGGATTTATCTTAATCTTCCCTTACATATTATTGGCATCTCTTGAAACCTCTTAGAGCCTACACAATGCACAAAATAATCAAAAAGAGTAATTATGTACCTTGTCCATATAGATTTTATAAAACTCATCTTAATGGTAGGAGCCTGACTAAGCCTTCTAAATCATCCAATCCTTTTTCTATATAAAATATGCCATTTTTGTACATTACATATTCAATCTTCTCAAACTGGTCCCTAGCAAGGGTTTTGATGAGCTTAGGTCTATTCTACCCTCTTATGCTTCGGTCATAAAATATCACTATATCAGATTTTAGGTTACCTATTAAGCCTTATAAACTTCCTTTACCTCCATGCAAATCCTCATGAAATATGTGAGCAATTGAAATCACCTTATCCAGCTTGTTTTCACATTTCATGTATGCTTAAACTATTTCTGATCTAAATGTGACCTTATTAGGGGTTTATATGTATACCAAAAGTTTTTAAATGTATATTATGACCCCATAATCATTTTCTAATCCATTATAAATATTTCATAAGGTTATAAATTAAAGTGACCTATCATTTGAAATCTAGGCCTAACCATTCCTACGAGGCCTGACTATAACTCTTGTGGGTTCAAAACACCTATTGAGTTTCAACCTTTATTTATTAGTATATAATGTTTTTTTAAGTGTTTTAAAACTTTCCAAACCTCTCCTTAATGCTTAATCAGCTCCTGGCTTATTCCTTTGTAACTCTTTCTCAAACTTACCAGTTTATACATAAGGGGAAGTGCCCTCTGTCTGAGATAAAATAGAGGGTACTTACCCTATTTCTTCATACAAACTGAAATTTGGATTGTCTTCATCAATTTTAAAATATTATATGTACCAAATATTGTTCCTTGATCATTGCATTTGACCTCCCAAAATCATAAAAACCTAATATACACTTGGAAAAATGTACTGTCTGCAGGATTTTCATCATATGGACTATGTATTACCTATCTAGAGCCCTTATTTATTATATATCCACTTTTAAAATCCCATATATACTATCATGGTCATTATTAAGTTTCTCATAGGTTTGTTTCATCATTTCAACTTTTTATATACCCTTACATGCACCTTAAGCTCACAAGACTGAGTCTATCTCGTGATTGTGATAATATATCAAAATGGTTCTTATAGGTGCATATTTATCTAATAGGGCTTGCATCATGATGTGTATAGGACCTCATTGAATCCTTTATGTCACATATCATCTATTTTATACCTTCATTAATTTTTAAAAGCTAAATCATTACCAAGACACCATGCCTAGGTTATTGTCTACCTACCTAGTTGTAGGTGGGCGTTTCAAGCCTTAAGACACTTGTAGGTATATGTGAGATTAAAATAATAGCATATAATACTATTTAGATGATATATTAGGTCATAATTATTAATTTAAATTATTTTTAAACATTCAACCATCTACCAAACCTAATGATCTTATGTTCAAGTTTCCATTTTAAAATGTGTACTCCTACAGTCAGTTGTAGGTATACATTTGCATGAGGGGATACCTATAGGTGTTCATGAGGTTTGAAAAACTACATATGAACATTACCTTGATGATATTCATGCTTATTGGTTCACCAGTCAATCACTAGGGTCATTTTAAATATGAAGGTATATTCCATTTTCTCTTGAGGATGTCAATGGCCACCTAAAAATGAATTCTTAGAGATATGAATGTAGGGTTTTAGTGATTTTTAAGTCATCTTTAGGACCTCCAACTTTTAAATTATACTATATTTATGACCTCCATATTTTTCATAGATCTTCTCCATTTTATAGGATACAAGATTTACCTATCTAGATGCTCTATAACTCTTGATAGCCTTACTACAAGATATTCATAAAATGCCTTGTATCTTTATTCTACACTTTTGGGGACTTATTCCCTAAACACAGTCATTGGATCTTTGTAATTTGATTAAAAAAATGTCCTAATAGTATATCCTTCAAAATATGTATGTTAGGATCCTTCTCAACATGTTAGGACTTTAGGATGAGTTTCACCACCTATCTAATCTTCTCTATACTATTAATTTAGTTCCCTATTAAGCCACTTTTAGGTGGTTATTCTAGTATACAAGGAGTGAGGAACACTTGAATAATATGCATAATTTGTGAGCTTCAATTATTTTTTTGCTTTCTCCAAAATTTTGAAACAAAATTTCCTCATTATCAAAACATTTCTTATCTTAAACACTTATTTTTCAATATGTTAGTTTCTATGAGGGTATCTACGGGTGCATTATGAGATACTTGCAGGTAGTCAATAGAAAGTTTCATATGTTCAAGGAAATTTATTTCATATTGAATTTATCTCCTTTTAATGTAATTTAGATGAAGCATCAATATGTTTTAAATTTTAAGACAAGTCTTCACACCTCATTTTCAATGTTGCACTTCTTCCTTTCATGTCACCTAGCTGACTGTGTATGATAGTCATAGGGCATAATGATTGTATGGTGTTTGTGATTGAACCCTCATGTATAATTTCTTGGATAATGATCCTATAATTAAGGTAAACCTACATTTGAAACATGTATACAAACCATCACCATCCTTTAAGACCATTACCAAGATATGAAAACTTTAGTAGTGGTGAAAACATGCCTGCTATATAGAATGGGACCAATCTACAAACCTAAGGTGATTGGATATTCAAACCAACTCCAAGGTTGAAAAAAATCATAGGGAACATGTGATAGGATAGTACAAGACCTTTGTAATCAATCCCAATAGCTATATTTTATAAACCTTTTCAAATAAATCCAAAACCTTTAGGGTGCATAGATTAGCAAGCAAATTAGAAAGGTCAAATTATTAGGAATAGTTAATAGATCATATGCCACCATTCCTCTATTAAAAAAAAATAATAATATGATTGATTTTATAGTACATCCCCTAGATCATTTCCCCTGAAACCTCTATTGTTGATTGTACCAAGTATAAACCTACAGACCATTTTTGCTTGCCAAACCTAATGGAAGGGGAGAGAAGTGGTTTTATTAATTTCTTGAAATTCATGATCAAAATGATCACTGAATTAAGTGTATATAAGACCAAGGGATAATCCTAAATTTTTTTGAAATGTAGGAGTCTGTATAATTATATACACCTCATTTAATCCTCATTTTTCAATAAAATTACCCTTTTTATGAATAACCTAGCACTTTTAAGTTAATAATATTTAATACAGACATATTAGGACACATGGTACATGAAATAATCCTTTAAAACCTTCACATTTTCCTAAGAAGCTATACAAATCATTTAATGCTCTATTTTGACCCCCAAAATGACTCAAAAGGACATAAGGACTAAAATGACTAATGACCAAGGATAATATGACATTAAAGTAGATCAAATAGATTATAATACACCCTATTAAAAAATATTAGACTCATAAAACATTTAAAAAGTCAATTTTTTACCTATAGGGGTCCCAATTTGACCTATAGGGTCAAATTTTGGTCAATAGTTCTAACAGGTCATATGAAGTGTTGTCAAGTGTATGAGCCTATCTTTTAAGTTTAAAATGAACCTTAGTGTTTACAAATAGCCTATGGTTTAATTACCTTGTATATCTCTCATTCATCTCACCTCCATATTGAACTACTCATGTTAAAATCCATAGGACTTGGAAGTTAGTTTGTGTGCCTTATTTCTTAGTGTAAGAAAGTATGATGGTCATATCAAAGACACCTTGGTGTATCACCCCCTTATATTAGGTTCATTTCATGAAACTTATAACTCTTTTCCCCACAAACAACTTGTTAATTAGATGTGATCTTTTCAAAATACATTCAAGGAGCTAGCCCTTAAATTTTGACAATCACTTCCATTATAGGTACATCGACATACCTGAAAGTGTTCCCATGTTGCCAAAATATGGAAGAGGCTTAAACACCCTCTTCTAGGGTGTAATATTTGGTGACAATAGGAAATTTTGGGAAAATTGAGATCTTTACACCTATTTGTGACTAAATAATGTGATTATGGGTTCGATTGGGCCCACATCATCACAAATCGATCCAAGTAGTCAATTGATAAAATTAATGGTTTTATTTATGACTAATTGGGCAATATGAACCTAATTTTATTATTATAATTTTTTTTATTTGTAATAAAATTATTCTTTTAGGGTTGTAAGAATTTAGGATATATGGTTTAAGGCTTAGGGCTTAGGGTTTAGGGCTTAGGGCTTAGAGTTTAGGGCTTAGGTTTTAGGGATTAAGGCATAAGATTTATCTTATAGGGTATAAAAGGTCTAATCACAAAGGTAATTTGGGCCAATTTGATCTATTTTAATCTATTTTTTACTATAAAATAATATGTTAGACTCAATTAGCCCCCACATCATCATAAATTTAGCCAATTAGTCAATGGGGGTAATGAGTGATGTGATTTAGGTCAAATAAAGCCCTATGAACCCAAATATAACTATAAATAATTTTAATTGGTGCTAAATCAATTGGTTTAGGGTTTAAAGTTTATAAATTAGGGTTTAGGGTTTGGAGTCTAAGGTATAGTGTATATGGTATAGGGTTTAGGGTTCAATCATCAAGGTAATTAAGGATAATTTGAGTTACATGAACTTATTTATGACCACAAAATGTGATTTTGGGCACAATTAGCCTCAATGTCAACACGAACTAAGTCAATAAGTAAAATAGGATAATAATTAATGTGATTTGCATTAAATTGATCCCTATGAACTTAATTATTATTCTAAAGGATGTTAAGTGGGTTTAAATTAATTTGCTTAAGGTTTAGGGTTTATGATTGAAGGTTTAGGTCTTAGGGTATATAGGTTTTGGGTTTTAGGGTATAAGGTCAAATCACAAAGGTAATCAGGGTTAAATTGATCTCCTTTAACCTATTTTTGATTAAAGAATGTTATTTTGGGCTTAATTGACCCCCACATCATCATGGATTGAGTCAATTACTCAATTGGGGAAATGAGTAATGCAATTGGGCCAAATTCTACCATGTGAACCTAATCATTACTCTAAAGGATGTTAATTAAGGCTAAATCAATTGGTTTAGGTTTTTTGTTTAATATTTATGGTTTAGGGTCTACGATCCAATTATGAAGACAATTGAGGATAATTTTCCTTGTTTGAACCTATTTGTAATCATAGAATATGTTTTTGGGTTTGATTAATCACCATGTCTTCACACATTGAGTTAATTAATCAATTGGGGTAGTTAGTGGTATGATTTAGACCAAATTAAGCCCCATGAACCTAATTTTTAGTGTAAATGATGCCAATTAGGGCTCAAATGATTGGCTTAGGGTTTTTAGGGATTAGGGTTTATGGATTAGGTTTTCAAGTTTAGGGTATAGGGTTTAGCATTTAGGGATTAAGGTTTATAATTTATAGTACAAGGTTTAGAGTTTAGGTTTTATCATTTAAGGTACAATCACAAAATTAATTAAGAATAATTAAAGTGGATTAAATGTATTTGTGAGCATATAATGTGTTATTAGGGTTTAATATTTAGGGTTTAGGGATCAGGGTTTATGGTCTAAGTCTTAAAGACTAAGGATTTAGGGATAAGGGTTTAGGTTTTCAGTTCCAATCTCAAATTTAATTGAGTATAATTTAATTTCATTAAATTTATTTTTTAACACAATGTGTTTTAATGTTATATTAGGCCCCGTGTCATCATAGATTGAGTCAAATGGTTAATTATGATAGGTAGTGATGAAATTTGGGCCAAATTTAACCCTATTAACCTAATTGTTATCTTAAAGTATGGAAATTGTGGACCAAATGATTGGCATAATGTTTTAATAGTTTATAATTTAAGATATATCATTTCTAAGATGCAAGGTTTACATATTAGGGTTTAAGGTTTAGGGTTTAGGGCTTAGGGATTAGGTTTTAGGTCTTACATTTTATGATTTAGGGTATATAGTATAAGGTTTATGGTTTAGGTCTTAGTGTTTATGGTTTAGGGTGTAGGGTTTATGGTCCAACTATGAAGGAAATTGAAGATAATTTGAGTTACTTAAACCTATTTGTGAGCACAGAATGTGTTTTTAGGTTTGATTATACCCCATGCCATAATAGATTAAGTGAATTAGTCAATTAGGGAAATTAGTACTATGATTTGGGCCAAATTGAGCCATTTGAACCTATTTCTTGGTGTAAATGATGTTAACTGGGGCTCAAATGATTGGTTTAGGGTTTTTAGGGCTTCGAGTTTAGTGATTGGGGATTAGGTTTAATAGTATAAGGTCCAAGAGATTAATGATTTAGTGTTAAGGGTTTAAATTTAGGTGTGTTTATGCATATATCTAATACCATGGACATGGTATTTATATGTATGTAGTATATTTGCATATGTAGTATTAAAGTATTGATGTTTTGTTAGTATTATAAAATAAATAAAAATATGTACCAACATCATTTTTTTCACATCAATAGTTTTTCCCCCTTTGTACTCTAAGAATTATGTTTTACATGATGCAAGTCTATTTTTTATTGGTTTGATGTATGTCAACATCCTCAAGCGTAGAAAGCTTTGTCTACTCATGGTTGTGTAAATAGTGCAATTCTATTTTTTTAATAATTTGCTCATTGTCTCCACTTCACACTACACATCAATCAGGTCTTTTTTTAATAATTAGATTATTTTCCCCACCATTAAAAGTTTAAAAATGTATGCAATCTTGGGTGATAGTTTTTGTAATAGAAAGAAAAAAAAGTTAAATCAAAAAATGATGGAGGAATTAGAAATACAGAGAGAAAAGCAAAGGAAATTAATGAAAAACTACATGCAGGTAAGTATATTAGCCCTAATGAATTTAATGTCACAAATAATGATGAAATGAACAATGATAGTATACCAAATTGTGAAAGTATAACTGTCAATTATTATAGTATACCGAATTTTAATTAAATTCCACATTCAAATTTTATGGTTTTTAATTTTGGTGATGATGATAGTATGAATGATGATGTAAATTTAATGTAAATACTAATTGGTGAATGTAAAAATCAAGAAAACAATATGGAAACACCATCAAATGAAGAAATTAGTAATGAATAAAATAATATGGAATACCAAAACAATCAAATTTACCATTGAGAACACCTCCTAGGATTTTGAAAAGAAGACCCATCTATTTAATTTAAATTGATGAAAACACTTTGAAACTAATGCCAAAAAAAATGTGTGACCACCATATGTGAAGAAATGATTAAAGAATTTGGGACTATCACTTTGAAAAACTAAATGAAACTCAAAGATGCCAATTGTTTATTCTATTGATGAAATTACTTAATATGAGACCTACAATGAACACCCAAGGACTAAGAACATATAATATTGATTTTTTAAACAAGTTAATTGTTGAAATTTTTTATAATACATACCATCAAGTAGGTGTGAATAAACACATCAGAGATGGTAAGGCTACCCAATGTGTTATTACAACTTCTTTAGTAAGTTGTCAAACAAATAATAAATGATTGATTACACAAACAAGTTGAGAATTGTAAGATATATGATGGTGAGTGAAGGAGTGATGGGTGGCCCATCGATAGGCCCTAGGAAGGATGCGTCTTTGCCTAGGGTAGGTTATCTTGAACAGGAAAAGGTTTTTAGCAGCGAACGCTCAAAGCTGAACAAGGTAAACAGTTGTTTATTGCAGAGCCAAGTTCGACTAGTTCTAGTCATTCCCCCTGAAGCAGTGTAGGAAGATGTGGATTATCTTTCCTCACATACTTTGATTTGTAAATTTCTAGGAATTTGAATCTCCCTGACGACCTTGGAAGCCTGGATTCGGCACTCTCGGCAAATAGAAGGGGATTTTGACATTATGTTGGTAGGTAATAGTTATTTTCTGGTGAATTTTTCTTCTATTTCAGACTAGAATAGAATTTTTGAAGGGGGTCCCTACTTCTATGAGCGTGTGGGTCTTTTTCTCAAACCCTAGCATGCGAGGTTTAATTCGGTAGAGGAACTTCTAGTTTGTGTACCGGTTTGGGTTCCCCTTTCATGACTTCCCCTAGAATTCTGGTGGGAGGACATCCTCAGGCAGATAGATGCCATGCTGGGAACACCAACCACTATAGCTCATCAATCATTGGACAAAAAGGTAATCTCTTATGCTCATATTTGTGTGGACATTGACTTGAATAATCCTCTACAAGATTCCATGGAAATTTGTATGGGCTCCTCATCCTGGATACAACAAATAGATTATGAATCTATTCCGTTCCATTGCTGTATCTATCATATATATGGACACTTGCATCACTAATGCCCTAAGGCTACCAAAGATAATGAGACTGGCCCTAAATCCTCAGTGCCAAATCTAGTATTTGCTAATAAAGGGATTGGACGATTGGCCCTTCTTGATAATGCAAAAACCCAGCCTGATAGGGGGTAAAGGGAAAAATCCTATAAACAGTGCAAGTATGGCACAAGGATCAATTAATCAAAGTGGTGCTGAGATGGATGGATTTATACCAGTCAGGCACCATGGGAAAGGTCGAGGCTAGAAATGCAAGAATGCTAACAGGTAGGTTGATTTGGGTTTCAATAGATTTGAAGCCCTAGATAGTATGGCCATCAAGGATGGCATTCTAATAGAGACCCAAGGGGATGCGCTAGAGGTAGATAGACAAATCTCAGACCCTGATGAGGTGTAGGATATGATGATCCAACCGAATGTGGGGAGCTCTTTGAGGCTGAAGGAGGAGTCACAGGTGGCTTTGCATGTTCTTCAAGATAAGGAAACCAGATGGGCTGATTTGGTAAAGGAAATTGATGCTAGCAGGAAAGATAAAGGACCTTCCTCAGTACTTGGCTTAATGTAGTGACCATTTAAGAAGGTCACCTCTTCCATTCCTTCCAAATCCAGACAGAGAAAGGATCAAGAAAAAATCAAACTTACAGGTGATTTATTGGTGGAATTAGGGGTTGTTAAAACCTTAGATGAACATTTCCCCCAATCCACTCAATGATTGTCATATCATGGAATGTAAGGGGTTTGAATAGTTTCCCCAGACAAAAAGCTATGCATAGATTGGTGATGGACCACTCTCTGGATATTCTCTGTATCTAGGAGACCAAATTGTCTATAGATTCATTGTTTGCCTGTATGCCAAATATCTGGTTATTTGGCCATTGTCAATGTATAGGTGCTTTGGGAAACTCAGGGGTAATAGCCATGTGTTGGGACCTGAGGAAAATCTTACCAATCCATTGGATTTCCTACATATCGGCTCTTTCAATGGTTGCCTCTTCCCTTGAAACTGGTGAGCTAATTTTGGTTACCACAGTTTATGCACCTATTAATATTGATGGACAAATTCAGCTTTGAGAGCATATTCGTTATGTTCAAAATTGTCATCCATTCCTTCAGTGGATTGTAGCTGGTGACTTTAATGTGGTGCTGAGTTTGGAGGAGAAAAGAGGTGGGTTGACTTGATTAGGCCCCTCTTCTGATTGTCTTTGCCATAATGTGGAGCTGCTGCACCTTTCGGATGTTAAACCTTCAAATGGGCTATTCACGTGGAGTAATAGAAGAACAGGTAATGCTGACATTTTTAAATGTCTGGATATATTTTTTGTTTCTTGTTTTTGGCAGTCTAGTGCTATCTCTCTTAATTCTGAAATCCTGGATTGGAGAGGGTCTGATCATTGGCCTATCAAGCTGTCCACCAATTATATTGATGGACCCAAAAAAACTCCCTTTAAATTTAAGCTGATGTGGCTTCGTGACCCATCTCTTCATGACTCCATTGGGAAGTGGTGGAGATAGGGGGTCCTGCTTATGGAACCGCTATGTATTCTTTCCTTAAAAAGCTGTAGTATGTTAAAAGAAAGTTGCAGATCTGGAATCGAAACTATTTTGGCAACTTACATTGTATGAAGAAGAAGGCTCAAGATTGTCTTGACGGGATAACTAGGCAAATTAGAGACTATGGTTTCTCAGAAGAGCTTCACGTGGAGGAATCTAGAGTTGTAAAGACTTTAGCAGAGTGGGAACTTTAGGAGGAAATCTATTGGAAGTAGAAGGCTCGTATTGATTGGCTCAAGGAAGGAGATAAAAACATAGCATTTTTCCATAATTCTGTTCAGGTGAGGTGTAACAAGAACTTTATTTCTTCTCTTGTTACTCAGGAGGGGATGTGCCTTACCTTTACCCAAGATATTAATAGGGAAGTTGTTCAGTTCTTTGCAGCACTCTTTGTTGGCGATCCCCCACCAGAAGAGATGGCTAAAAATACAGTTTTATCTTGCATACCTCCTCTGGTGACTGCGAAGATGAATTAGTTCCTCATGAGGCCAATTAGTATGTTAGAGGTTGAGGAGGCAGTGTTTAGCATGAAAAGAGGCAAAGCCCCTGGCCTAGATGGATTCCTAGCTAAATTCTTTTAGGACTTCTGGGATATCATTAAACAAGATCTAAGGAATGTGATTCAGGAATTGTACTCTAACAAATAAATACTTAGAGCTTTGAATGCCACATTCTTGGTTCTTATTCTGAAGAAAGAACAAGATCATAGGCTTGATTTGTTTAGGCCCATTGTGCTTTGCAATGTGGTCTATAAAATCATTACAAAGCTGATTGCTCAGAACTTATTTCAAAAGAACAAGGGGGTTTTGTGGTAGGCAAATAGATTTTGGACGGAGTGGTTATTGCTTCGAAAGCTATCCACTCTATGAGTACATCTCAGGAGTGTGCCATGTTTATTAAGCTTGATCTTGCCAAAGCTTATGACAGAGTTAGCTAGAGATTTCTATATAAAGTCCTTTTGGCATTCGGCTTCAATCAGGAGTGGATTGGGTGGGTGTTAAGCTGTGTTACTACACCTTCCTTTTTAGTCCTTATCAATGGGGCACCGTCTGAGCTCTTTGGTGCTTCTAGAGGCCTTTTCCAAGGGGATCCGCTATCTCCATACCTATTTATTATTCTGGCTGAGGGACTTGGATGGATTTTCAAACTTTGAGTTTCTCAAAATGTTTTGCATGGGTGAAGATGGGGGAATGGGGTTACTATCCTGACTCACCTTCAATTTTTTGATGACACTATCCTTGCTGGAAGAGCTCGAATACGGGAAGTGGAATCTTTCTGGCTCACCCTTGACAATTATTTGGTGGCGTCAGGGTAGAAAATTAATGATCATAAGTCCTCTATTTTCTTCTTCAACACTCCTACGCCTATTCAGAGAAGGATTGTAGCCATATTAAGGTTTCAAATTCAAACTCTTTCGGTGATTTATCTTGGAATTCCCATTGTGGTGGGAAGGCAGCCTAGGCTATTCTGGTAGAATATTCTGGACAAACTAAGTCAAAAAGTTAGTCACTGGACCCATAGGTGGCTCTTTATGGTAGGAAGAGTGATTCTTATTCAATCAGTTATTCAAGCATTGCCCATATACCGCTGTATGGTCCAGGCAGCCCCAGTATAATTCCTGAAGGAATTTGATGCCCTTTCTAGACAATTTCTCTGGAGCAGTAATCTACAGAATACAAAATGGAGCCTTATCAATTGGGCTATTGTATGTTGACCTAAGCAAGAAAGAGGGCTAGGATTACGGTCTTCTATTTTGGCCAGTCAATCCCTGGCTACCAAGCTCTATTGGAGGTGGTGTTCTAATCAATCTTCTCTTTGGGCCTGAATTCTGTCAGTTAAGTACTTTCCTGGCATTGACTCCCAAGATATTTCTAGGCTCCCTCTTGAGAGTAGAGGATCGATGGTTTGGAAGAGTCTTAAACTTGGTGCTCAGCTCGTGAAAAGTAGCTTATTCTGGGTTTGCAATAGTGGGACGAAGGCCTTCTTCTGGAGAGATTCTTGGGATGGAGCACCACCCCTTTTATCTTCACATCCGCATTTGTAGCCTTAGTGTTGCTTTTCATTCTACTGGATGGCATACTGTGGCACATTACAAAGAAGCTTTTAACATGGGCATGACTATTGGTTACAGGTGGGAAAATTCCTCTGATTGGCCATCGGGGGGCTTGAAAGAGGATAGGAGGGAATTAACTCAGATCCTTGACTCCATAGGATGTAGCTCCCTACGAGGATAGGATGTTCTTCCGTGGGGAGGAGATGCCACTGGGCAGTATACTATTTCTTCAGGATATAAGGCCTTGACTAAACAATTCTTTGATGGAGGACAATTCTTATGGGGGAAGAATATCTGGAACAGGGCTGCTTGGCCCAAGTGTAATTTCTTTCTATGGTTGCTTACTTACAATAGGTGTCTTACTTGGGACAATTTGTGCAAGTGAGGATTTCAAGGACCATCAATTTGTGTCTTGTGTCACAGTAATGAGGAGACTATTTCTCATCTTTTTTTCCAATGTGAGTATGCTAAGCAAATTTGGCATCTCTAGTGGAATGCCTGGGGTTCTCCTTACTGGCATGCTTTTTCTTTGGTTGAGTTCTAGGGTCAACTTGGTCAAGATCCTTCAAAGGTCTCTTTCCTTCAAAATGCCTGGCTGGTTGGCCCTTCTTTTATATTTTGGAATCTTTGGATAGAAAGGAACAAGAGGATCTTTAGGGGTGCCCAGCTAGAAATTAGAGATCTGTGGATGAAAATTACTAGCTCATTGCAAGAGACCTTGCAAGTGAAGTGTGCAGGGGGTAGCGATTTGGATCCTGAAGCTATCGGCTTTTGCTCACATTTGGGCTTGGACCTGACCATGACCCGTGCTGCTGAGGTAAGCAATCATAGGGCGAAAGGCAAAAGGTAGAATTTGCAACCTGTGAACAGAATTGGCCGATGGACTCCTCCTGATGAGGGGGTTATTAAAATAAATCTTGATGGCTCCTCACGTGGGAACCCAGGGGAGGCCGGTATAGGTGGAATCAGTCGGGACAGGGCTGGGAAATTCAGTTTCTCTTTTCAATTTACAAAGGTCATCAAACTAACAACCTCATGGAAGCCATGGCTATCCTGGAGGCAATAAAATACTACTGTCAAAGTGGGTGGGATAATATTATTTGTGAATCAAATTTGCAAGTAGTCATTAATTTGCTGAATAGATGTGATCCTGGTAAGGTGGATTGGCAATTACAGGTAGTTATTTAATAGATTTTGCAATTAAGTACTTCCTTGTATTTGATTTCCTTCAAACACATTCCCCATGAGTGGAACAGTGTTGCGGATTGTCTTGTGAAGTGGGCCTCAGAAAATGGGCCTTCATGGAATATCACTGAGCTACGGGTGCTTCTTATGAGTTTATACCAGAAATTGGTTCAACTTGTGGACCAGGATAATGAGTTGTAACTGTTGTTTTGTTTGTGTATTTAATAAATTTTTACCCCTCTTTAGTTAAAAAAAAGTTGAGAATTGTAAAAAAACACTAATGAAAATAATTGGGAGATGTAGAAGACTTGATCTTGCTGGTAACAATGACTTATGGATGCTCTCTAGTAGAATCCCATAAAAATATGAGGCTATAGCTGATGCCCTAAAATATTTACTTGTAAAATTTTGGAAAGAGAACACAAGGGTATCTCATAATAGTAAAGATGTAGTGAAAATAAGAGTTGGTTCTCATAAATATGAACCATACCCTAAACATTTATTTCATATAACTCAAACATGATTTTACTCTATTTTTTTTTTAAATATCCACATATTTTTACTAGTCAAATATTTTGAAAAGGCCAAACCCTTCTATGTGAAAATAAATCACACATGCACTACTTTTTGTTTTAGGCAACGTGTTGAATTTTTGATGCATTATGATATTTTTCATCATGTTCATTGTACTTTACATACGGAGAACATTTTATATGAGTTTAGAGTGGAGGCCCCAACAAAATAAGTAAAGGAATTTATTCCAACTATTTTTTTTTAAAAGAGAAAATGGATAATTTTTTTATAACAATGCATATTTTGATGGAACTTGCAACAATTGTCGTGAATTTCCAAAATTGAAAAATTCTACCCATGAGGAGAGACATAGAATTGCAAAATAATTGGTTGGTTTTATTAATATAAATATGTGACATATTAATTAAAATATGGAAAGGAATATAAAAAGTGTGAGCTTACTAGGGTAAGTGACCAAAGTTGGGGGATAAAAAGTGGCCTTCTTGTGGACATGATTATCTTAAAATTTCATAAATCTCAACTTCTATAGATAATTTGAGATGCCTACATTCGAAATTTGAATATTTTACAAGAACATGAAATTTAGAATTTAGAGTCTAGTTTTCAAAACACATTTTCTTTTGAAAAATGGTTGAGTATAATAATTATGCCAAACATCTAAAATTTAAAAATTGCCTCTATTTTTTAAGAAAATAGAGTAAATAGACAACCGTGTGGCCCAACATTTCTTGAACATCATTTAATATTTTTGAAACCCTTTGGTGAATATTTATATAAGATCTTCTAGTTTGTGACCTATATTTTTTAATATTTTTTCAACTAATATATATATTTTTAATTAATTTTTCAAGTAAATAGATCTTAAAATTGACAAAAAAATGGATAACCAACCTTGTGCCCCCTAACTACCTCAAAAAAATTGAAAACTAATTTTTTTAATACATGTATAATTAGGCCTAGTTTGTGACCATATATTTTTTTTGACACTTAGATCAATGAATAAAATTACATAAACATGAATAGGCATGTATATTTGTGGCATAAAATGGCCTAAAAAGGTATGGTTAGAAATCAACATAGTTTGAACCCTTAAAATAGTCAAAAATGATTAAAAAAATATTTTGAAAGAGGAGAGCATGATCATTGTTATGGTAATATATTTTTGAATTTTATTGTTGAAATCCATAGTCTGTTTAGAGATGGAAGTTGAAATTTTATGTTTTCTATCAAAACTCTCACACTGGGCTATAGATTGATAGGTCTAAGCCTTTGGCTTAGGTATCCAAGTCATTTTCAAGCCAAAAGGATTGGGTTTCAAATTCAAACTTACCATAACACATGTGTGTTATAATGCATACATGTTATTTCTTCATAAGACTAAACATACCAAATTTTCTCTATGGGTATGCCTTTTTATGCTTATATCTATGTTCTTGAACTCCATAGTAGCTATGTATCACACTATACTTTAAAAAAATTACCTTTTTTAATATGTCCACTTAAGTACTTATAATTAAGGTTTTAAGGTCTAAATAATTATACGTATTATGATATAACAAATTTGATCATGAGATTTCATAAAATGAATTTTTTAGACCTATGACCAAAACTTAACCTTTGGAGTACCAATGTAGTTGTGCATTCGAATACCAAAACTTGAGTCTTAATTGTCAATATGTGATTGGTTCATTTAAATTTTATAGAGTAAATATTGAACAAGTATAAGATACTACATGCTAAATTTATGGTGCAATTTAATGTATACACACTAATACATGTTCCATGAATGGATCATATCTTAGTAAAAATCATGTTCAACTACTAGTAAGTGCTAGTCACTACTAGTACCTTTTCCCTACACACTACCATAAAAAGGATGAAGTTATATTTAGATAGGCTCTATGGCATCAATTAATAGGTTATGTTAATTTATGATTAAAAATTTTGAATGTGATAATTTAATTAAAATCACTTGATGAGGATTCTTGAGAGAGTATATTTTAAAGTGCATAGCAAAATTCCACCTCTAGTCTTTCCATTAAGACCTAGGAGGCTGCAAGGCAAGTTTAGGTAACATAACATCAGGTAACAATTTTTTAAATGTTAATAATTGAAGGTAAGTCCACATTATTTAAATTAAACTTATTTTTTAGTTTATTATGGGGAATACAATATATGGAGGTAACCAAATTAGGGATAATGCGAATCCCTTTGAGTAAAAATCACAGATCTTTAATACTAGATAATCCAACTAGCAAAATGGAAGAAATAGTAAGTACATAAGATACCACCATAAGTTATGTTTATTAAAAGATTATTTTGTGTAAAAACTATCCCCCGCCCACTTTAAGATGGGTTTGACTACATAAAAATCCTTCCATATGATTTTTATTGTAAAAGAGCTAGTAATCTTGACAGGAATAGTAGTGATTAGGAGGGATTGGAAGCTAATATTCTACCAATGGCTTTTACCATATGGAGATATCATAGAGATATAATGTCTTAGAATATTTTTCCAATATTCATCTCCCCAAATATCATGGATAACCCACTTTACACATAGGGACAAACTTTGCTTATAGGTATTAATGATGCCCATGCCACATTTATCACAAGGGAGGTAGCAAATGTCCCATGATAACCAATGAAAACCCCATGCCCAATTAGAATTAGCCTAGAGGAAATATTTTATGACCTTGGATATATTATCATAAGAGGATTTAAATGGATCCCATTAGGAGGAATAGAAGACATGTATCGAACAAGATCTTGGTGCAAATCTAGAAAATGTTTGCTAGAGGTAGGGACTTATTCATCCAATATGTAATCTTCCTTTTAATCTTATTGAGGATATACTACCAAATCCTAGCCAATGAACTATAAAAATTAATGGAGATTCCTAATAAATTTAATTTTTCCCCCTGAGCAATCCATTTCCAAATATACTTATGAAACCACTCAGGCATAATCATCATAGATTAACAAAAACACCTAGTTTTCATCCATTAAAGGTTAGAGCCATAATGTAGATAGAAAGTGTGAAGGCATTATATGGTTTCATTAAAATTGAACTATTATTATTTGATCATGAGTAAGGTGTCATATTAAAATTGTCCATTAATGATTTGGGAGGCTTGGTCAAGTAATACAATGCCATAAACAAGCCCTTGAGAAGCTTTGGTAGTTAGGAAATAACCTAGTGCTTTAGTGGAGAACATATAAATCACTGAAGTAAGGGGAATATATTGACGAATAGACCACTAGATCTCAATCCCCTTAGTTTTATATGTATTAATAGTGAGGCAAGTTGAATCATCTTAAAGAAAAATCTACACCTCATAAATGAAATGGGGGCAAAACTAAGAGCCTTGTTCATGGCAAGAATAAATTACCACTCGGTCTTATCATATACTTTTTCAAAGTCTAATTTAATAAAAATGGTTATTTTAAGATAATAACGATCCCAATCCATGCCTTCCTAGATTTCAATTATATTATCCAAAATATAACACCATCTAACAAATCTAGTTCGCTCTATTCTAAAAATGGCAATTAAGATGATCTAGACTCAGTTGGTGAGGGATTTAGAAATAAGATTATAACAAACATTAAGCAAGGTTATCATCCTCCAAATGGTAAGTAGCTTAGGTTCTTTGTCTTTATGAATGAATTTAATATTACCTTGATTAATCATGGGTCCAAGAGATAGATTTTATAAGTCTTCTTTGTAGACTTATAGTAAATTAAGCGAGGCAAACTCTCAAGTGACATTGTAAAAATTTTATGGGAATCCATCAAGGCTAGGGGAATTATCATTTTTCACGTAGTGTAGATATTTTTTAAGCTCCTACAAGGTGATAAAGGCATCATAAATTCATTTATTAGTTAGATTGAGCTCACAAGGCACCACATCTAGGCATTTATGAAGCACCTAGGATCACTTATCTATAGAAGGCTGAAATTGAAAATTTAGATTGTAATGTTTAAAGAAAGTTGAGGAGATATTAGACTAATACGTAAGCTGGAATTGAGCCACTCAAATGGATTTAATTTACTTAAAATATTGCTTGACATGGAGAGCTTTAAATAAATATTTGGAGGCTTTTTTACCAATTTTTTAGCTAGTACAGTCGAGTATAGAGCTTGGTACCTCTAATCTTATGATTGTCTATCATCTTGAGGTGGTGTTTGAGAGAGGACGTAAGTTACTGAAACTAAAAATTAAAAGGACCATTCTTGAAGGAGACATAGACCCATCAAAATTTAGTGAGTGTGGCCTCTTATGAGTGTTTTTGGATCTAAGAAACATGTTTGTCATGGCGGTAAAAGGAGGTAGTGTGAATAATGGCCTCATTCCACCACTTAATGCAGATGATGTTGTATGGGGGATGTGATGCAAGGTTCTTGATCTGTTTAATGAGTTAGATTATTCCAACATGACTAAGTATATAAATATTAAGGATAAGTTGATTACATGGCATATTTTAATGCCCTAAGGTCTATTTCACCTTGCAAGAAATAGGGGACTGGTATGACAAAATAATACGTAAGTAAACATTGATAGGCTAGCCATCAATGCTATAAAATGAAAATTGATTTTTTTGTGACAATATAAATTATTCAATCTATTTGATCATGAATTGATCCCTATATTGGTATTTGGACCACATAAACCAACAAATGGGGTTAAATGTATGCCCTAATAGGAGAGGATCAGCTAGGCCCCACTTAGTTTTGAAATAATACCATGCCTCACATTAACCAAAACATAAATGCATGGGTAATGTCCAAGCCTTTCCTTGGGGGTGTTAAATTATATTTAAATTTCAACACACTATCCATGTGGTAGTAGGCAACCAATCTACCAAAGATTACCAAATTAAGGATTTTCCAAGGCCATCTTTAGGAGCATAGATGTGGAGAATGCCAAATGGATGGTGATGAATGTCAAGAAAAATCCATACTTCCCAATGTGATGGGTTCTACTCTATGGAAATAATGTTGGGGCAAACCTTATGGGAAACTAAAATAAAATAACCACCATGTCCTCCCTCATGCAAGGTGGTGATCTAGGTGGAGTCATGCCAAATGCTTTGTAAAGACTCTGAAGGAGAAATCTAAATACTTTAACTTCTTTTGGATGGATAATATATATAAAACTAATCTATTGACAAGAAACACACATATATTATCTATAAGTAGACTCTATAAGACCCCTAACATCTATGATAACATATTTATAGGGACAGGTCATCCATCTAAAGTTCTCCTTACCCATCCTCAAAATTTGCCAGCATAATAATGTTATTGTGTTGGTGAGGCTATGAATTTTTTCAACCATAATGAAGTGACATTTGGCTTCATTTTCCTCTGAATGAGTTTTTTCAGCCTCAAAAGGTGGGTTATGAGACTACTAGGAGATAGAGTTGTTGGTTGAGAGAACATTAGCCATGAACATCATAGTATTTTGGGAAACTAGAAAAATTATCTACAAGTTATAAGGAACTATAATGGTAAGGTATGGAGGAGAAGTCATGTAAGAGGGTTTGAATCTAGATAAGAATCACCTGAAGGTGTTAACTATGTTGGGATTTGTAGCTTAGGGGCCCACAACCTTTTAGCAAGAACTATTATCCAACCATCACATTGGTCTATAAATTTAGGCTTCTCAATTTAAGGAGGTAGAGAGGCTTAGGATGATCCATGTGAATAAAATCATAAATATGGTGGTTCAAATCCTAACAAAAAAAGCGTTGAAAAAGTTAAAGTAAACAACTTTTTATGACCATTGGGTCTCCACAACCTGGATCTTTATGAACTCCTTCAGCTCCTTAGATAGGTCAAACTCCACATAGATATGCTTATTAGGGTGAGTGGAAAACCACCTATTTGGTTCAATCATAACAACACATCCTATGAGATAAAAAATTTAGGGTATGGAAGCTTAGAGGTGAACTGGAAGGCTAGGAATCTCAACCTAGATAAGAGCACAAAGGGAGACATTGTCAAAAACTTTAAAGTCACAGGTTTAGGTAGACAGAATCAAAACCTAGTTGTGAAGGAACTAGACATTGGACATTGCAAGGATAAGCTGCATTTTAGAGGGATCCTTGAAGGTAAACAAGAAAAAACATTTTGTAAGGTTCTATATTTTAGATACATAGACAATGCCATTTATGGAGGTAATCCTCTAAGGGGATATGTCTAAAAAAGTAAGAAATAAAAATTAAAAAATCATACAATTTATAAAATTATTCAATATCTATAGTAGGAATGCTTACCTCCAAAGTGGAGGGGTCAGAGGGATCACCTCATCATAGACCTTCAAAATAAACTTTCAAGCTCGCTTAGGCACCATTAGCTCTAAATCTTACATCAACATATAAAGTAGAGTGTGGAGAAGTCATAAATAAAGGGTTGGTACACCCATCATAGTTAATTAATTTAAACCCTATAAAATCCCATGGCACAATAGATTTGGAAAAGGTGAGCCTAGGAAGCAAGCAAGAAAACATAAACCATGAAACCCTAGTAGAGCAATTCTCATGAGACTTCTCCAATATTTTAACTTTGTATTATAGTGTCTATAATAATTATCCAATAGATGAAAAGTTCATAATCATTTGAGCCCATGATAAATAGTAATGCCCAATGTTTAACACAAGTTTTATCTTAGCCATTTCATGTTTTATATTTTGAGAACACTGCATACAATTATTGTAACTTATCTAAGAAAGAAAATGTGGTGGAAATTGAATATTTAACTTTTCATCATAATTGTCTACTATGGATTTGACATTTGTGATTTTTTTAATGAGATATCTCATATTTTTTTATTTAGTTAGACATGATGACTTTGTTACACATTTTGAATTTGAATAGCTCGAGTTTAAAACTTCACATTAATTATTTTAATTGGAAAAAAAATATTTAGATTTTCCCACATTACTGAGGATGATTGTTCAAGGTCTATATAATATGACAAAGCATGGCCAAAAATGGATTTGGATTAATTATATGTACTCTACCAATTTGTTAACTTATTTGAGTATGTAAGTGTTGTCTCTTTTCCATTTAGTATCCCCCACAAGTTCTTGTTAATTAGATGCATTTGGATTTTTTCTTCCAAGGAGGAAAATTGAGTCCTAAATACATTTTTAATGAAATGTTCATCCTAAGAAATGATAAACTTGGATCAATTTAACATAAATAAACACACTTCATTATTAAATTAATAATACCTCTTACAAATATATAAGTTATTGAAATCCTAAGAACAAAGAGTCATATATTATCAAAAAGTCCTTCTGATTTTTCTAAATATTACTTAATCTTCATCAAACTTATCTACATGAATTTTTGAAACAACTCATTATTTGTGCACAAACATATTATTTAGTATTCCAAATATACCTATATAATGAAACACTAATTCCTAAACAATTATAAAACTACATGATATTTTGATAAATTAATTCATATTAAACCTCAAAATACTCTTGTTTTTTTTACCACATAAATACTTATTAAAAACGAGTTTAGTTAAATATGTTAACTATTTTATCTTTACAACTCTCATGTAATCCTATGAAGCAATGATGAGCTTATTGTCAATACTATGGGGATATGTTCATCTTTCTTAAGATCTAGGGAAAAGTTTGATGGGACATCCATTGACAGGGAAAGGAGGCATTGGATTTGCTGAAATTTTCTCATCTTGATCAATTACTTAATACCCACTAAAAAGTTTTAACAAAATGATACATGAACAATAATATCTCTATTTTTGAAAATTTCCACCTTGGACATTTGTGTAAGCCTCCTCCAACTGTTACATGCGTAAGGTTCCATAGGTGTCTCTTCTTCATGGAATCTCGAAGGTAGGAATTTCCTTGACTCACTAAAAAGGACTTATTTGAGATGCATAATACATGGTGTCCACAAAAATTTTCCATTTAATATTATATATATATATATATATATATATATATATATATATATATATATATATATATATATATATATATATATATAAACAATGTGTTAGAATGTTTATCATAAGGAGGCTTAACAAAATTTATCAAAAGGGAATAACATATTAGGTTGCTTTCTCATTATCCTTTCTTTAAAAAAGTTATTTTTACAAAGTTAACCAACAAAACATATTTATTTCATGTGGGGCTCAGACATTTACTATTATTTTAACGTCTGAATTGATAAAGATATTCTCTTCTTATTTAATCATACCTTTATTTGTTTCATGGTAGGCGGCAACATCTTCCCTCGTATAGATCGAAAATGAAAAGTCATGAATGACTCGTGGTCCATAAAATATTGCTCCATTATTCCTAATTTTTTTTCAAGGATTCACTAGCCTGCACACATGCATGAAAGTGTGCTTTGAAGGTGTATACGTATTTGCCTATTGATGTTAGAGGAGTAGTGTCAGGCTCTCACTTCCAGCCCAACTTCTTGTATTTTTTAAGACATGATTTTTGGTGGAGGACAATAGGGAGATTGAATAGATGCATCTCTTTCCTCTCACTTGTATATATAATGATTCCTCATTGTTCAAGAAATTCATTGGAACATATTCAATCACAAACATAATTCACAAGGTAGAACAAACTTCTAAGGAGAAGATCAATTTATTTCAAGAGCAAATCAGATTTATCAAGTGTGATCTTATTCATTGTGCTTCAAGAAGTGAAGCCATACCTGTAGGCCTTAGATTTGGCCATTGTAATGTAGATTGATGTTCTTGTCATTCAATATAGGGTATCTTATTGTGTTCATTGTTCATTGTATTGCATTTTTTGATTTTTTTTTTAATTCTGATCATAAAAACTAACATGGTATTAGAGTGGGTTTGAAGAAGATCATGATTAGATTTGTCATTGCAGTAATACTCTATTGTTCTTTATATCTCTTATCTATCCCTATTTTAGTCAAGATGGTGAATAGTCTTAAAATTGAGGATAGACTCGAAGAAGCATCCAAATTCACATCATGGAGGTTTAGAATCATTCTCACCTTGGAAGAAAATGACTTGGTTGAGTTTGTGGAAACCAAAGTTCTCAAACCATCAGAGGAAGAAGAGAAGCTGCAATTTAAAAAACGAAAGACATCAAGGTGAAGAAGATATTGGTTAACTCTATTAAAGATCATATTGTTCTGATTATCTCCAAGTTTAATATAGAAAGGGACATGTTTAAAACCTTAGAAGAGATGTATGAAATCAACAACACTAGTTGGGATCTTGCACTAAAGCAACAACTACATCATGTGAAAATGGTGAAAGGAGAAATGGTTATTGCTTACTTTATGAAGATTTCAAAATTAAAAAATCAGCTCTCTATAATTGGTCATGTAGTTGATGACAAAGACTTGACCATGCTTTCTCTTAATGGCCTTCCTTCATCATGGGAATCCTACATTCAAGGAATCAGTGTAATATCAAAACTTCCTAAGTTTGATCGATAGAGGGTAGATTGAATTCAAGAGGAGTCTAGATTGGTCACTAGAGAAATTGGTCAAAGCTCTACCAATGAAGACATTCATGTCCTTGCCTCTCAATCATCTAAGAATAAAATCAAGAATGGGAAGAAAGGATTATTCAAGAGGAACAAAGATAATGGAATTGATGGTGCTCCCACTTTCAAGAAGAAGAGGGACCTCTCCAAAATCCAATGCTTTAGGTGTGACAAGTATGGTCACATTACCAAGCATTGTCCTTCTAGGCCTAAGCAACAAGCCAACATTGTATATGTTAATGATGCCTCTCCATAGAAGGAATCATGTGAATATTTGTTCTATTTGGCATTGCCAATCAATGTACCTATCGAAACCAACACTTAGCTGATTGATAGTGGTGTATCTTGACACATCATTAGTTTTAAGGAGCATTTATCAAACTTGATGGAGAGAAATTATATTGAACAAGTTATCATTGGAGACAATGCTAGCTATTCGGTGAAAGGGATTGGGATCTCTACTCTCCACTTGAATTCCATGATTACTCTAAGGTTAATTAATGTTCTCTATGTTCCAGGCATCAAATGAAATTTGGTTTCCATTTCAGCCTTGGAAGATAAGGGATACCAAGTTTCCTTCTCTGAAGGCAAAGTTCTTGTGTGGATGAATAATTCTAACTTCAAAATTGATCTAGTAATTGGAGTTAGACATGAGAGCCTCTATAAACTAATCACTTGTCCACTTCAGGCATTAGTACATGATTCTTCAATCTTGAATGATCTTTGGCATCGAAGATTGGCTCACCTACACTTTCGGGCTCTACCTATCATGGAGAAGATGGTCATGGGTCTTCCAAAATTCAACCAGGAGCATGAAGGTACCTACAAAGGTTTTTCCATGGGTAAGAATACTAAAATTCCATTTTATAGTAAAAAAAAGTAGATCTAAATGTATTCTAGATATCATTCATTCTGATTTATGTGGTCCAATGTCTATTGCTTCTTTGAGTGGTTTCTTATATTACATTATTTTTATTGATGACCACTCTAGAAAGACTTGGATTTATTTCTTGAAATCTAAAGAATCTAAAAAATTAATTAAGAGTTTCAAAGAGTTTAAAGCTTAGGTAGAGAACTTATCTAGGAAGAGGATCAAAGTTTTGAGATCTAATAATGGAGGGGAGTACACCTCTAAAGGATTCCATAACTTTTGCATTGAAGAAAGGATTA